>JBBBDQ010001851.1:1795000-1877500 GCA_037127315.1 Ascarosepion bandense
ATAAATAAAAATTGTAATCAGTTGAGACCTTGGGTGCCATATTTTCAAGTGGGTCTTCGTACATTTGAATATGATGCCAAAATCAATCAAACATTTAAATGAGTAATGACAAGCTGTTTGTCAGGTTTTCTGGGAAACTGCAAGTTCCAGCATGATTACCAACTTATTGTTTACCTGTCAAATCTCTTGAAATCATAATTAGTGTCAACCTATGATTTGCTTCAATATTTTGCGCCAACATCTGCAACAATTGAAGAATTGTTTTCTTTTTCTTTGACAACTTTATTGGCTGTTACAATGCTTGGAGACTTTCATGGCAATCCAATATGCCTAATCAATTATCAGTTCAACAAAGCATGGCAGAATCTGTTGCAAATGTTAGAAGATTTTTGATTTATTAGAATCAAAGCTGCTACACACATGTGGAAACACTATCCTCGTCTTCTATTCAGGAGAACATTGTCAGCCGTTTCAGGTTTTTTTTTCTGTCTTTTCTGGGAATCCAAATCTATGAATTTGTACAGTCAAGATAAAGAAATTTCTTTCCTTTCCCATAATATATAGTGAGAAACTCTTTTGCAATAGTAAAAGTTCATTGTCAGTAGCCAATATTCTTGCCACAATTTTTGCTTATTTTATCAGAAATCCTATTGCTTATCCAACAAAGAGAATTGGGTTTTTATTCCTTTGTCAAAATGACAAACCAGAACATATACTATACAGGGAAACTTTTCAATGCAGAGGAGTTCATTAAATATTTGTTGTGGAGTAGTTTTTTGCACTGAAAGTTATAATTGTGCTATGTCTGTTGCTAATTGACTTAACGTACCCAAGATGTTAGGAACTTGGTAATCTTCCACTAAAAGCTAACTCCTTAGTATTCGGCTAATTGCCAACTAATATCAACTGCCTAGTAGTTCTACTGAACTCCAATAGAAGTCTAAAGAACTCCTGTAAACTTCAAGTACTTCCTGTTAACTCTTATTAATATAGGAGGGAGAGTCCATTATCTGAGGAATAGGTGTTTCCCCATAACACTATTACTACAATTAGTATTTTAAAAAATTCATTTCACCCCCAAGCCAGGCAATAAAGCCACTAAGACACAATGAGGTTACTGAGTGTGAAGAATATGATAAAAAAAAATTAAAAAAAAACTTTGAGGGAACAATAAAAGAATTAAAATAATTTCAATTACATTTAAACTTTTAAAGATCAAAGTTGACTGAGAAGCAAGAAGCCAGAGTTCCAAAAGAAAGTGTGAGATAAGAAACTTAACATAGAACTCAGTCACATCTATTTCAATTGTAAAATAATGAGAGCGTTCTACCAAATTAGTATTCATGAAATTGTTTTACCTTAGTAAACTAAACAAGGACAAATCAAATTACACATTATCATTAACTGGTGATGAATCACAAAAAAGTAAAAAAATCACTTAGTCCACCATAAGAAATATATGTAAAAAACAACGAAGATGGCATGTAAGAACAATCATTTATATAAACATTAATAATTCTGTTATACACAATGATAGTAATGTTTATAATGATTGGCACAAGGTTAGTAAGAAGAATTCAGGAATGTTCTTTGTCTAGTACAAAAAGAAGAGTTTGTAAGTACTTAAGTGTAATAAGTACTGTAAGTTGAATGTATAAGACTAAAAAACCAATATGTAGGAGCAAGGTGTAGTCATAGTCATTGATGTGACCGCTCAGTTAAATGTTTGTTTCAATGCGTTTTCTTCTTTATGTCTTTGAAGAAAAGACAGAGGCTGAAAGATTAAGCCAACAGATTTCGCCTGACTTGTGTTGAGGGAAATGGCCAAAGTCGTCCCCTGAAGAGAGAGGTTGAATCATTCATATTTATCACTTAAAAAAAAAAAAAAAAAAAAAAAAAAAAAAGAGGCTCACTTCCAAATCTATTTTTCTGTTCTGATTGGTTAATATATGCATATTTATTTTAAACTGCTTTTCAATTGAAAGATATGCATAGATCAACATGTGCAGAAACTCAGATATATCATTCTGTTTGAAGTTATTAGTAGCTTCCTGTTTACCATATACCAAAAAGGAAATATCAGAGCAATTAGTATAAAAATATTTATAGAAAATGCACAGGAATGCTATGGTAAAGTTGTGGGGAAAATGAAACTGATGTGCCAGGTCAGGATCAACAACATTGCAGATTTTTTGTATTTAATCCAGAATCCTTAACTACATAGCAGAATCAACAAACCAGATGTGGCAGCAGTAATAAAGGCATGGATGAATGGTAGAATTAGTCTAACATAAATGATATATTAGAAGTATCTCATTGGATGATCTCTTCAAGGATGAAGGAGAAACTCAAGGCAGCAGAAATGTGGTTCTACAGAAGGATGCTGAGGATACCATGAACCAAGCATGTGAGCAATGATGAGGTGTGAGAGAGAATGCAAACAAGAAAACTCATACTTATCAGGAAGAGACAGCTGAGGTCCCTGGGACACATAAGGAAAAATACCTGGAGAATCTAATACTCACAAGATTAGATAGAAGGAAAAACAGACAGGAGAAAACAGCACAAAAAATCTGATAGGGTTGAGCAAATGGATGGTGAATTTGGGAAAGATATCAAGAGAAAAAATATTAAGAGCAACAAGGGACACAGCACATGAAGACTTCAACTCAACTGGACTTAAATATTTAGAATGTGTACAATCACAAATTCATGATAGTTTATCAGAATTATTGTTTCTAAGCAATTTATAGACTCCTAACTGTACACCTTGTTTGAATACACTATTTCTATTATATTTCTATCTATCATACTCTCCTTTACTTTACAGTAAATAAAGTATATATGTAAAAATTAAGACAGACACTTTCTTCCATGTTTAAGTAGAAGTGTAGGCCTATTTCAGGCAAACCATCATCAGCTTCTGTCTTTATTGTACAAGATTCTCAGAGCTATCCAAGTAATAATGATCATTTCTCAGTTTTGCATCAGATGGCTGCCACAATATTTGTGTTTTACAACCGAATTTGCACTGCTATTAATGTATTAAGTCCTGGTATGTGATTAATCAGGGTTTAACTAGTGGTTACGGGTTCAAGCACCAGTAAACCCCCGAACGCTCATTTTTAAGTTTAGATTTTCACACTTTGACTGGTTGTAAAAATTTGAGTTAAATTCTCATGTATTTGTTTACAATTTTATTTTCCTTACTAATGGCCTTAACATTAGACATCAGTCTTTGTTTATTTCCATTGTGAATTCAAAGAAGATTTTTTCAGAGAACAAAACGAGTTAATCTAAAACAGAAATAAAAAAAAAAAAAGAATGGTAAAAACTAAGCAAAAACACAATGTAAGCATATTTTTTTAAAAAATCATATCACCCCAAGCAAGGCAAAAAATGCCACTGATGCGCAGGAGGCTACGTAAGAGTGAAAAGATTGGAGAAAAGAGAAAAACCGGAAACCACAGCCTAAACAGGAAACAAGGGATGAGCCTCTTCACCTGTTCAATAGACGTGGGTGGAGTGTGAACCAGGCGATATGAGGAGGAAACCAGTTGTTTAAAGTCAGACTTGAGTATAAACTATAAACACAAGCACAACAAATAATTCAAGTCTGGTAAACCATATTTAGATAAGAAAGAGTACACATTACTCCTCTCTGGAATACTACTACTACTAATAATACTTAAAATACTATTCATAATACCAATACTGCAAATACTACTATTACCGGTACTACTAATAATAACAATGGTTAACAGCCTAAAAGATTAATTTGCTTAAAATCAATTTATTAATCAGTTATCTAAAATTTTTGCATGTATAAGACAATTTAAATATTTGTGATCGTGTTGGGTGCCATTCAAGACATCCATATGAGAGTCTACATCTCACAAGTGTATTTAATAAGTGTAGTTAATAAGTTTTCAGGTTAATTTACTGTATTTTTTTAACATCTTAGTGTGTTGGATAAAAGTACGTCTGATAATAATTCTGAATATAATAGTTGAAAACATGATTAAGGATTCTATTGGTCATAAAGTGGGGGAACAGTTTTATATTATTATGAAGTAATAACTGATCCCCCAGTAATTACTACTTAATATAATACATCTCTTCCTCCTCTAGCTATGAGTCAAATAATAGGACAGATTGGGTTCTATAGCCTTGGCTGGAAACCAGTCTATTGTAGAAAGCAATGGCAACCTACTGCGAGAATCATCTGCCCAATCAGTCATGTCTTTTTTGAGACATGATCGCCTAAAGTGGGTATCACGTATGGCATTGAACTGACTGTCATAGTCAAGTGGTTTTCAGTGTAGAATGTGGGATTGGCATGTTGAGGCAAAATTCCAACCAAGGCAGTTTGCTATATTTACAGTGGAAATAGACTTAGTATTAGAAACCGGAATATACATTGTGGGGCAGGGCATATTGGATTGGAACAAGAAATTGGAGAGCAGAGTTTGTATTCCAGTTGAATTTATTGTATTCACTTATGTGCAAATACCATTGGGAAAGATATTAATCTGTCTCTTCTCCCTCCAGCTATGGGTTAAATAGCAAGACATTGGGTTCTATAAATTTGATCTACTCATAGACAAAGACATAAGAAATGATATTCAGAAGTTTCAAGGTTACAGTTCTTACAATAGTGCAGAAAATCGATTTTACATAAAAGGCAAGATATTTGTGTGTGTGTATTTATCTGCCTGTATGTCTATTTTTTTCAGCCCTTTTATTTTAGTTTTTGCTTCGGGTTTGGCTCTAAGTAGGTATAATTGTAGTTCTTAGTCTCAGCCATGATACCATTTACTCAGAGGACTTATTTAGCCTTCAAAATTTAGTTTACGATTAAAAAAAAACTTATTAGATATCAATACCAGGAAATCAAAATTTGACTTACATCCATTCATTTTTCTTTCGGTCTACAGTTTCACTTTGACTGGAAACAACTATTGCTTTTTAGTCTTTCGTGCCAACGTCCAAAGATTCTGAGCTCCAGGACCATGGATTAGTTTTAAAGCTTTCATTACACCTGAGCAACGCCGGGCTATATTGCTAGCATATATATATATATATATATATATATATATATATATATATATATAGTGATCATCAGACTGACTTTCTCTTTGGCTTTCACCATTCGGATCTTCAGGTTAGTTTGTTTTCTGCATCTATTTGGGCCGGATATAAGGTAACCAAACAAGCCAAAAGATTGGCAAGATATCTCAACTGCTTCCATGATGTTATTTAGATTTTATTTAAAAGAAATGGTCTTAAAATTTCTCTACACTTTATGTACTGAGCACTTTTTAAATTAGGTAGAATAGGTCAGTTTAAGGGTAGGCCTTGCACAACAAGTGAATTAAAATTGGGCCCCTAAAATTTCTTTTAAGTAAATTTTTAACAAACTATAAATCAAGAAAATGTTCACCCTTTTGGTCTATTTCTTGTTAACTTTCAACTTTATAATTCTATCAGCTCAGAAAGACATTTTTTCTTCAGCATTGAACTGCTTTACATGCTTTTTATGCCTTTTACAGTCTTCTAGGCAGATGTGCGTTGTGGTGCATTGGATATCAGCTCAGAACGAGAAATCGGGGAGCCGAATTTGAATTCCAGCTGAATTCATTGCATTCGCTTACATGCAAATACCCTTGGAAAAGGTATGAATCCATCTATTCCTTATGGGTTAAATAACAGGACAGATTGGGTTCTATAGCCTTGGTCGGCAACCAGTCTACCGCAGAAAGCAATGGCAACCTACTACAGGATAATATTCTGCCCAGTCAGTCATGTCTCTTTCGAGACATGATCGCCCAAGTGTGTATCATATATGGCACTTAACTGACTGACTGACAGTCTTCTAGGAAATTAATTTTTTTTTAATTTTGAAAATTCTCTAATGATCATAATAAATTATAATCTGTAAGTTCAATACAGCAAAGGTGTGAAAAACTTTCTAAAGGAATTTTTTATCCAGGGAATATATGGTTCCTGCTTTCACATGGAGGCCAGAACTTGTAAAATTTGCATATTGTAATGTACATATTCCAATATTTCATAGAATTTAAATTATCAAACAAAAGGCAGGAAGTCAGAGAGAGCCATTCATACCAACTCACTGCTCTATTGCTACTTTCATGGAAAATGCTTGGATGAACTATACTGATTGGTTGTACCAGATCTAACCTTCAGGGCTAGGACTTTCCCTGCCGACTACAATGTCGCAAACCACCTACATTACCTCCATATTTCATTGGCAAGAAGTAAGTTCCACTCAAACAGCTTCTTCATGAAAACCAATGCTCTGAGAAACAGACTACCAAAGGAAGTTTCATTAATCACTATAATCTTAAACAAGTTAAGTCTACAGTTAAGTGTTATCTCCCTGTCCTATCCATATAAATCAAATGTAACTACCTTGAGTGGCCCCCGGGCCTTATACACGTTAAACCTTACTGTAAAAAAACAAAACTTTTTTAAAAGGTGGGGGGGAAGTATCTGGAGGAAATTGTTAGAACTATCCTTCCCCATCAACAAAATAAATGGGGGGAAAAAAAAATGTTTTTAAATATAATAAACTTGAATTAAGCACTTTTAAAATGGAGGGCAATTCTCTTCTAAATAAACAGTTATTTCTGAAAGTTAAAAAAAAAAAAAGAAAAAAAAAAATTTTATATATATATATATATATATATCTATATCTCTCCCCCACACACACAAACCCTAAACAATGTGCTTATAAGAAAATTGGACATCTTCACAAATCTTAGTGCACAGTCATTGTTGAAGACTGATTAACTCATCAAGAGTCGGAAACATTCCAGTACGGAAGTGGAGAAATCAGATTAAAGAGAACATAATGATGTGATATAGAAACAGGAAAAGGAAGTCTGCAGGAACTTAACAGCTGTCATTATTGGGGGCTTGTGTTCGGCAGGCAAAGAGTAAACCCATCTTTGGTCTGTTGGGAGGGCAGGCATGAAATGCTAAATAGGACGACAAAAAAGAAAGTGAAAAATAAAAGATGGTGAGAACATAATACAAAGAAGAAAAGTCAGAAAGATAGGGCGATATTTTTTTGTATTGTGGAGAGAAACAGCCTGCCTTAGAAAATGTTGTGGATCTTTGTTGTGGAGTTATGGTGAAACTTTGCCACAAAGTTGTAGTGACCGGTTTGGTCAGAAGATACGGAACAAGAGGGTAGGTTCAAAACAGTGTATTAGTATAACAAGAAACAAGATATTCAAAGTAAGTGCTAATAAGAAAAAAGTAAGTCCGAAGGCATTATTATGCTGCTTATTGCCTGATTAGTAGCTGCCATCAACTGCTGTTAACTGCTGCCTGGAAGTCATGCAGGTAAATTATGTGTAGCAAGAGGAAGAGTCCATTCCTTGTAGGAGGGCACCATTCAGCATTCAACTTTGATTTTAACAGGTGGTTTTTCTCCTTCACTTCACTGAACGCAGAAGAAAAAATAACATTCACGCAATTCAGTCAGTTAAGTGCCTTACATGATAATCATTTATGCGATCATATCTCGAGAGTGACATGACTGACTGGGCAGAAGATTTTCCTGCAGTAGATTTTTATTACTTTCTGCAGTAGACTGGTTACCAACGAAGGCTAGACCTAGTCTGTTCTGTTATTTAACCCATAGCTGGAGGGACAAGATGGATTAATACCTTTCCGCAAGGTTATATGCAAGTAAATGAAGGCAATGAATTCAACTGGAATTTGACCTTGGTTCTCAGATTTCTCATTCTGAGCCAATATTCACATAGTTAAATTTCCTACATAGTGAGAATAAATTTTCATTATTGTCTTCATTATTTCATTATTTTTGTTCTCATTTTTCACATGTATTTACATGTGCTTCTAGATTGGCATGATGTTCCCACTATTACCAATTCTACTCTTCCACACCAGGCCAACCCATGCTACTATTTAATCCATAGCTGAGGGAACAAAATAGGGATTCATTAATTTTCTAATAGCATTTGTGTGAAAGTGAATGCAACAGACTAAGGTGAAATTTGAACTCAATTTGGTGATGAGCATCATATATAAAAGTAGCATTAAGGTATGCTATATTTATGGGTAAGTACTCAATATCAGGGACAGAGGATATGTAAATATCAACACCAAGTAACTCAGTGTTAACCTCAGTTTTCACACACACACACACACACACACACACACTAGGTTAAATAAATTGCAACCATTGTGTCTGCTTATTTTTAAAATCTGTTCATACTCACGGATAATCTTTTGCGTATTATAATTGAAAGATGTCAGAAATGAGCTGTAACGTTGACAGATGTTATCATTCATTTCTTAAGTACTTTCAGTCTTCTTCCAAGATCATCTTCAGGGGTGTGAGTTATGGTAACAGAAAATTACTGTAAATTTTTGTTCTGCTTCAAATGAAACGGTTGACAAATTGCTCAGCATTCATTAAAATATGAAAATTATACAAAATGGAATTTTTTTTATATGTTGTAATGTCATGGTCATGCACGTGCTAAAGTATGGAAAAACTGTTCATTTCTGACATCTTTCAATTACAATAATACACAAAAGATTATCTGTGAGTATGGATGAATTGTAAAAATAAGCAGACATATTTGCAATTTATTTAATCTGGCATGTCTAAAAGAAAATTTGCTGCCTAAATACACAATATATTTTTTTTTTTTTAACAAAGACTTGATACCACATTGCATAAATACAAATTTGAAAAAGAGAAGAGGGCATCCCTACTCCTCCTTAACCTTAAGGGATCCTTTCAGGCCAACACATGAAATTTCTCACAGAAAAATACTACATGAGGCAGTCAAAAGGTAGATACACGATTAAAAAAAAAAAAGTTATTAGTAAAACAATTTAAAACAAATGCTTCAACAGAGGTGATTTTCTAAGTGTAGCCTAGATGTGGCACAAGGCTGAAAGTAAAGGACACCCAGTGAGGATCAAACTCACTACTCAATTGTAATGATTCTAGCAAGGCAAGCTTGCTAACCATTGCACCACCTTGAGGTGCCCAAAAATGCTTCAGCAGAGTATAAAAAGGAAAAAATTACAATTCTTCAAATAAACAAAGGGAACGAATCAAATTCTTTTTCTTTGCACAGGCCTGGTTGGTGTAATTTGATATATATTTCTTCAAGTATCTGTAGACAGTTTGCGGAGTAAGCTTTGTGCTAAACAATGAAATCTACATATTCATAAGCACAGCCCAGATTATTGAGCAAGTGTTGGCCTATTGCTGAGTTAGAATGAGTTGTCCTTGAAGGGTGACTAGAGTTGCGTAATCTTATACTTGCAAAAATATATTGACCAATTCAAATCTAGTCTGATTGGTTCATCCCACATATTAAGTGTCACACTAACATGTAAACTTCTACACTATGAAACTATTTTGAAAGTGGGATAGATTATCTTTAACTAAACAAGGAAGCACCAATCTGGTATTGAGAACCATGAACTGACAGTTATAAAACCTGAATCAATGCAGACTGACGCACTGTCAGCAAGAATTTGACTTTTTACCTAGCCATGGCAGTTTCAAATAAATTGGATAAAATTTTGTCAACATTTTCTTCTGATGTGTTGGCCTGAAAAATTCCTTAAGGTTGAGAAAAAAAAAAAAAAAATTAGTACACACATTTTGAACAGGGGAAACTTTTTGTTTTAATGACAAAACCCTGAGGATCCTTTTGACCAACACTTCATCGGAGGGTGTCGTTGGCAAAGGAAATTGTCACAAGATCTTAAATTATGCAGACAAACTATAAAAGAGGAGTGCAGTCAAAACATGTCTCCTTGTAGGCTTATGGCCATATCATGTTGAATACACTGGTTCTTGCTTAATCACCGAAGTTAAGCAACATTGAGCCTGGTCAGTACTTAGATGGGTGACCACTTGGGAATACCAGGTGCTGTAAGCATTTAGTGATGGATGTGCGTTGTGGTGCAGTGGATATCGGCTCAGAAAGAGAAATCGGTGAGCCGAGTTCAAATTCCAGTTGAATACCCTTCATTCATTTAAGCACTGGTACCCTTGGGAAAGGTATTAATCTGTCCCTTCCCTCCAGTTATGGGTTAAATAACAGGGTAGGACTTGGGGACCCTACCCTTAAAACAAATCCCAATGAATCTTGATACTCAAAAAGAAAAAAGTGTTACTAGACACAAAAACTTATATAAAAACAATAAATTATTGAAAGAAAAAAGTATTACCAGAAAAAAAAAAAAAAAAAAATTAGTTGGCAATAAATGACCCTCCGAGGTTGATATGAAAAAAAAAAAAAAAAAGAAGCCTCCTTATTTAAGTAGGTGAATGCTCCCATAATCCTTGCCTTCAGTTCATCTTTGGTGTTACAAGGGGGTTTGTTGATCTCTTGCTCAACTGTGCTTCACATGTAATAAACAAGGGTGTTGTATTCTGGGTACTTAGGTGGCCAGGCTTAAAGGGTGATGTGGTCGCAGAAATTGCCTGACAGCCATGACTGGGTTCACTTGCTTGGGCAACATGGTGCAGAGTCATGTTGCTAGATATAGTGTCTTCCACCAGTCAACCTTCTTGACCTAGAACAGCACTACCTCCTCAAGGCACTTGGTATAGGCCTGTGTTGAGTCACAGACCCTGTGGGAAGATGAATGGAGACATAATGTCACCATCACTAGTGATCACTCCAAACACCTTCATAATCACCATTAGACTCATCTAACTCTTTCAGAATAATCTGCACTATCCTCAGATTGGCACCTAAACATTCTGAAATGTTCATATTGGAGCTTCTGGTGTAAATGACAAGCAGTACAGAATGCTATTTCCAAATTTCTTGCTGAGTGAATGGTGTCATAGCACACTTTCTCACAGAGTGCCCAACTGACCCTACTACACTGCTGTTGACAACAAAAAACAACAATGCGCATGTACAAAATTAAAAATATAAATTAGCAACAACATCCTGTATAAGGCTTGTGACCAGAATTCCCTGATTTCTGGATTAGTGGTGCTTGATGCCAAAAATTTTTAATTCTTTACTATTGGTTGTCAAAACTGACTGCATTGTAATCTTAACCTATCACTGCCAATTTGTTACAACTCAAAATAGTTTTAAAAATTAATATTTTGTTGTATTAAACAAACAGGAATTAAAAATTATTTAATGAAAAATCTTTTCTAGCTGATGACAATTGGGCCACACCTTTTTCTATCCAGGTGCTCAAAGTATATCTGAAACAAAAACTAAATACAAGTCGAGGCAAGCCAGCTAGAATTTTCAGGTTTTTGCTTTAGTTGTAGATAAGGATGCTGGGAATATTGTGGACCGAGCATGTGAGCAATGATGAGGTTTTGGAAAGGATGGAAACAAAAAGGAAATTAATATTGAGCATCAAGAAGAGACAACTGAAGTTCCTGAGACATGCAATGAAGAAAGAGGGCTCGGAGAACTTGATACTAACAGGCCAAATAGAGGGGGATAAAGAGAGACAGAGGAAAGCAGCGAATAACATATTTGAAAGGCCTGAGCAGGTAGATGACAGAACAGGGGTTGTGTGGTGTTACAGGAGAAAGTGTGCTAAGAACCACAAGAAATAGGGAGATGTGGAAAGCCATGATCGCCTATGTCCTGAAAGGACAAGGCACATAGAAGATGTAGATAATGCCAATTGAGAAAAAAAAAGAAAAAAAAAAAGAAAAAAAAAGGATTTTTTATATAAACAAGGTGTGATTTTTTTCTTTTTGTTAGATTAAATTAGATAAAACTATCTCTTTCCTTGTCCTACTGACTTCACATGTACAAGCTGAATATTTATAAATAAAGCAAGATTCTGAACATGGAAACATTTCATGAATAATGGCTGGTAACAATTCTTAAGGCATTGGTTTTGAATTACAGATTTATGCAATAGTAATGTTAACCTGCAGCAAACTAAAATTTTGAGAAGAATTTACCATTCCACAAGTTGTTTGGATAATGATTCAAAAGACAATATTTTTTTCCAGAAAGGTGAAAAGTTACCAATTTTCTGTTTTGTTTAGCTATTTTCATTTTTTTTAATTTTTTTTATTTTTATTTGATCAACTCCAATAGCTTTAATTCATAAGTGGACTCATAAATAAAAAAAAAATGTTTTAGTTCCCCCCCCCCCCCCCACCTCTTCTTTTGATGTGTATTGTGACATGATGGATAATGAGCTCGGAATGAGTAATTGGAAAATTGAGCTCAAATTCCAGTCAGGTTCATTGCATTTACTTAGCCATAAATATCCTTGGGAAAGATAATGAATCTATCTTTCCTACCCTCCATGGGTTTGAATTGCAGTATAGACCGAGTCCTATAGCCTTGATTGGCAACCAATCTACTCCAGAAAGACCTCCATGGGAAAATCTGCCTACTCAGTCATGAATTGAAAGAAACATGATTGCCCAAGCATTTATTTATCACAAATGGCACTTTTTACCCTGACAAAGCCAGAATATGAACCAGGTATAAAAAGACCCACACCAAGTTGTTTGATTTGAGATCATAAGATCAGGGGGAAGTGTGAAAAAATGGTAAATTGACCTCATCAAACTAAGTGAGAGTTTGTCATGCATGCCCTATGTCAGAAAAGAAAGTGCACATGGGAGTCTTGTTTATAAATAAGTGTCATACAAATTTTTGCTCACACCTCAACCAATCACTGACTTCTCTACATAGATATAAGCAGAGTGTTACATGTAACCAGAAAATTGGTTCTTCAATTAGTCATGTAGCATGAAGTAGAATTTCTTGAGACATGCAGCTGCTGTAATTCATTTTATCACCTCAACATTCTACTACAGGCACTTCACTAATATTACAGTTATGGATATTAACTTTAAAGGTAAGCTGACTTAGGTTTCATTTATTACATAATGCGAAGGCCAGGGTCAGAAAGGTCAGCGATTGGCCAAAGTGCTTCATGGGCAGGGCATCCTGACACTGATGGATTGCTTTTGTCTGGATTTCCAAAACAGCATGACTTTAAAGGACTGCCAGAATTCTGAAGCATTAAAACACTTCCCACCCCAGTTTAGATGATACAGTGCTAAGAGCAGACAGGGAAAATAAACTACAAGACCACCTATAGGAAGTAATTACAGAAAGCGGAAAGAAAGGACAATATATAAACTACAAGAAAACCAAATGATTGGTAATAAAGAGTAGGCCAAAATGCCAAATCCAAGGAAGGGATACTAAAATCAAGCATGTACCGAAATCTAAAATATCAAGCATGTACCGAAATCCAAGGAAGGGAAAATCCATGTAAGGGAAATAAATACAAAATCAAGCATGTACCGAAATCCAAGGAAGGGATACTAAAATCAAGCATGTACCGAAATCCAAGGAAGGGATACTAAAATCAAGCATGTACCGAAATCCAAGGAAGGGATACTAAAATCAAGCATGTACCGAAATCCAAGGAAGGGATACTAAAATCAAGCAAGCCATGTAACACCGAAATCCAAGGAAGGGATACTAAAATCAAGCATGTACCGAAATCCAAGGAAGGGATACTAAAATCAAGCATGTACCGAAATCCAAGGAAGGGATACTAAAATCAAGCATGTACCGAAATCCAAGGAAGGGATACTAAAATCAAGCATGTACCGAAATCCAAGGAAGGGATACTAAAATCAAGCATGTACCGAAATCTAAATATCTGGCAGGGGTTCTCATAGAGGACAGAAAGTGAAACACTGAGATCCGAAGACATATTGGTATGGCCAAGGATGCATTTCAGAAGCTGAAGTAGAGAGACTGGAAGATTTTACTGGAAACAAAATACTAAATTGTTAAGCTATGTCTGTTCTTAAATATGGCAGCAAATGCTGAACAATCTCAATGAAAATGAAGACTTGAAGTAACTGAAATGTGGTTCTGCAGAAGGATGTTAAGGATACCATGGACAGAACATAGGAGCAGTGACAAATTTTTGGAAAGGAGGGAAAAGAAAAGGAAACATAACTAGCATCAGAAAAGACAACTGAAGTTTCTGAGACATGCAGTGAGGAAAGAAGGCATGGTGAATCTGATGCCCATGGGTCAGAGAGAGGGAAGGAGAAACAAGGGAAAGCAACATGACATATTTGAGTAGATTGATGACAGCGTCGTTTGAACGGGATCTGTTCAAACCCCGCTGTTAAAAGTTACAAGAAATAGAAAAACCTGGAAGACCATGATTGCTTATGTCCCGAAGGAACACGACACACAGATTTCATATCGATCAAATACAACTGCAACTTCTACTCTAACAGCTTCTTTTTTTGCACTTCCCACCTGTGGAATTCTCTTCCATATACTTGCTTCCCTGACAGCTACATTCTCCAAGAATTTAAATGCAATGTTTCAATTTCCAGCTATCTCCTTGACTCGTATCCTTTCCCTGACAATTCTTGTATCATGTTATTTTCCCTGTCCACTCTCATGCAGCTTTTTTTCACAGCAGGGTTCTTATCCTTTTCTTACCAATTTTCTGACCCCTCCCCACTACCTGGTAACTTGTCCCACTTTCTCAACACTCCTCTTATGTAATCTCCAGTGCACCAGTCGCAGTACTTGTTTGGGCTGAAATCTTTATAAAATAAAAATAAAAATTTATCTATGAACAGCAGATGAAAATTATTTGCCAACACTTAAAGAGTATTCTTACGAATAATTATGAAGTGGTTGGAAAAGTTATTTGGTTGAAAACACTCCCTTAAAATCTCCAAATAACTAGTTGTTAAAATTTGACCCCAAACTATTAAAAAAAAAAAAAAAAAAAAATTACTTTGCTTGTGTTTTTCTCTTGCTATCTTAACATTTTCTGTAATAAGAAGCTAAGGAAGGGCTACAACAGTGACATGTAAGTTGGCCATTACATCCTGTTGAGGGCAGCAGGTCAAGAGTTGGAATAATATCAGGAAGAAGAGAGAAACAGGGATGGGACAACTGAGAGTTTCAGATAAAATAAAACCATTAAAACAAGAAGCAGCCATATATTCTAAAGATGAGAGAAAAAACAACTGAGTGCACTATGCATGTGTGTATATAAGAAATTTTTATGAAATGGATTTATTTGTTTAAATATTATTTTTAGTGAATACTTGTATTTGGGTAGATACTGTTTTTTTTTTTCATAATTAAACAGCATATTTATTTATATACCAAATTAAATAATTGAGAAATTTTGTTAGGAAAATATGCATCCTCTGGCAGGATTTGAACCTGCATCCCCAGAAGAAACTGTCAATTGATCTGACATGTCTGAGACCATTCAATCAAAAAAGATTTGAAGTTAGACAAAACCTGAAATGCTTTTAAAATCAGAAAAGTGTGTGTGTGTGTGTGTGTGTGTGTGTGTGTAAAAGCATTCCAGGCTTTGTCTAACTGCAACTCCTTTATGGTTGAGTGATCTATGCGTTCCAGAAGCTGAGTAAAGTACTTATACACGGGAAAATTTCACTAGAAACAAAGAAAAGTGCTGGATTGCTATGTGATGTCAGTTCTTCAATACGGCAGTGAATGCTGGACAATATCATCGAAAACGAGGACAAAACTGGAAGCAGCGGAAATGAGGTTCTACAGAAAGATGCTGCGGATATCGTGGACTGAGCATGCAAGCAACGATGAGGTGTTGGAAAGAATGCAACAAAAAGGAAATTAATACTGAGCATCAGGAAGAGACAACTGAAGTTCCTGGGACACGCAGTGAGGAAGGAGAGCCTGGAGAACCTGATACTGACTGGCCAGATAGAAGGAAAGAGAGACAGAAGAAGGCAGCGGTTAACATATTTGCAGAGCCTGATCAGGTGGATGACGGAACGGGGGTTGCCAGGCGTAACAGGAGCAAACATACTAAGAGCCACAAGGGATAGGGAGACGTGGAGAACCATGATCGCCTACATCCTGAAGGGACAGGGTACATAGAAGAAGAATAAGAAGGTCTAGGACATGTCAGATCAACTGATGGTTTTCCAGAGGCTCAGGGTATGCAGGTTTCAGTCCTGCCAAAGGACACATATTTTCCTTACAAGATTTCTCAATTATTCAGGCTGGTAGATATAAATAGATACACTGATTAATTATGGCTAACACTAAACTCCAGGAGAGCAACTCCATGCCTTCTTTGCCTCATGTTTTACATCAACATGAAATGGTGTGACTAATTGAATCAATTCTTTCATTGACTGCAGAGAAAGTTCATTAACTGTGTTGCGCTAGAAAATTTTTTACATCCCAATTTATATTGCACGTTTATAAATCTACCATTTGTCCTTGCATTGAATACTTTTGCCATATTTGGTCGGGTGCTCATTTTATATATGTTGAGATTCTACAAATATTTTTATGGCAATTATTCAATGGACTTTTTTCTCCACCTGGTGCCCCAACTACATGGTAGTCATAAGTTATCTCCCTCTAACCGGGCTCTCTAAGTTATTTGTTCACCACTGCTGTAAATTGGTATTGAACTCACAAGTTTTTGGGTTAAGTCACTGGAACTAACCAATGTTTATATCCACTGGACCATGTTAAGGACAAGAACAACTGAATTTCTGGGACTTCTAAATCTAATGTTCAGTACCCTTTTTACCAGAGTTCATATTGCAATTTTGACACTAATGATTTTTTTTCTCTGGCACTTTGTATTACTGGTTTCCAAGTTGTTTTTAACTCTATGCTTGGTTGGTTTAGATTTTTGTAGCCTAGCTGATTCCTTAAGTTTCTGTAGTTTCCGTGGTGTTCTCTTATTTCAACTTTACCCCATAGGGGACAGCGATCCTCTTTCTCCCACCATATGTGGCCAGCTACACCTGATTTTTCTATCTCCCCTCGTGTTATGGCCTTGCAAAGTTCTTATAGCCTTACCTTAAGGCAAGTACGGCCTGTTTCTCCTTTATATTTCTTTCCACAGCTACATGGAATGATGTACACACAGACCTTAATCATGTCCTCTACTGTTGAGGGGGGGGTCTTACATGAGAGAGGTACCTAAAGATCATCCTGATGTCATATAAAGCACAAATCCTTTGTATTTTTTCTAATAACCCCTTCACATAGGGTAGACAGACCGAGGCTATTTTATGAGAGTTGTTATCCTCAGGCACCCTCCCTTCCATGTTTGTTGGAGTTGTTGTCATGTACCCCGGATAATTGTTTTATTGTAGGGTACTGCTTATACTGACCATTTCCTATTTGTATGTCTCTGGGTTGTTGCTTATGACTATTGCTTGATGTTGCAGGCAACGAATGATCCTTTTCTTTACATTGCATGGGTGGTGGGAATTGAAGTTTAGGTATTGTCTGGTGAATGTTGGCTGGCAGTACATGGCCACCTCTGTGAGTTATTAGCATATCCAAGAATGCCAGTTTATTGTCACTCTTTTTCCATAGTGAACTGTACGAATAATTTTATTGAGTTCACATGGTCCAGTAGTGTCTGGATCTCCTAGTATGGCCAGAGAACAGGTGTCATAAATGTAAATCAGCCATAGAGTTGGCTTTAGGGCTGTGGATTCTAATGCAATCTCCTCAAAGTATTCCATGCATATATTAGCCAGTGATGGTGATAATGGTGAGCCCATTGCTAAGCCTTTATCATGCCAATGTATGTCTGATTCCAATCCAAAGTGTACAACTGGTATCAAGATGAGGAAAATAGCTTGAATAATGTAGATATTACCTCATCTCTGAAATATAGACAAAAACCAGTCAGCCTGTTTTCTTACTATTAGTAGTTAGTAAAGCCAGAAGAAAATATCTTGTCTTAGAGCTACTGCAGTTTATAAATCTGCTATTTACAGTGTCATCTTATCTTAAGATTATGTCCATCAATAGAAAAAAATTCTTGGTAGGTTTTCTAGATTTCTTAATGTATCAAAAGATAAAATCATCTACCTTAACAGAAAGAGATGCTATGTTTATCAGAAGCTATGCTAATTTTCTTTCCTCCCTCTCTGGCGTGGTCAATCAGAAAAATTGCTTGAGGAATAAAGGCCATTGCTTTTGCTTACCCAGGGAGAATTTTTTGTTTTGAGCTTTGAGAAAGAGTACAATTTTTAAGATTGGTGAGTGAAAGTGCAATTTTCACTGTTGTGAGGGAAAGCTTGGATTTTTGACATCGTTTTTGTTACTATGTTGCCTGCTAGACTGTTCACACCAGATCGGCAATTGAACTTAGTGTTGACACTGTTTTTTTTTTATTTCTATTATTAGATTCTCTCGCTGTATTGGTTAAATAAATACTATCATGCCCTGTTTTTATGTATTGGTCCACTATTTTGTTCACATGACGGTGGTTTGTTCCCAGTAAAATCAAGTTTTCCGAGTTCAATCATTTTTTTGGTTCCAGAATTTTGAACAAAGCCACAGTTCTTAAGATAAGTGATGACATAATTGTGAAAGACTTCAAAGACAAGTGCTGAAAGTTATCATTTGGAATAATCTGTAGAGAAAAACTGAAAACTAACCAGATGAACACTATATTATTCAGACTGTCATCTTTGCTGCCATGTTTTTGAGGTTTCATGCCTTTCTACACGCTGGCCTCCTTCACGTGCTAGGGATTTCAAACCGAACCCTTAATTATGATCACTGGGCCAAAAGATCAGAAACATGGCAAAGATGAGGACAAGAGTCTGAATAATTTATATAGGGCAAACACTACCTCATCTCAAAAGTATAGACAAATACTAAACAGATGAAATTGAAATGAAAATGACAGACTATATGAATACTAGTTCTAATTATATACAAAGACATTTTACACGTATGTAAATGAGAAAAAAGAAATTCATAAGATTAGGGACAGTGTTATGTAGGAAAATAAGACATTCCTACTTAAAAGTACTTGGAGTGTTTGGAAAAGAAAACAAAATGTAGAATTAAAAAGAATCAAATTTACGCAAATGGAATATGAAAAAAAAAAAAAAAAAAAAAATCAAGAGAACTAGACTGGAAAATAGGCATTTTTTTTTTTGTTTTAAAAGAGAAAAAGCCAGATCTTTGTTTTTTTTTGCAGGGGAGTGCAAAGGAGGCACATGAATTGGATGAGTGTGGGAAATGAAGAGAAGAACATGGTTTCAGGGCGTATGGTGGGTGAAGAGGAAGACAAATGAGTTTGAGAGTTGGGGTATGGATACAGAAAACAAAAAAAATTGAATGCTATCATCAGAGTGCACTTACATAATTGGAAACATTTTTTTCCCTGTTTATTTTTATTTTATATAGTCAAATATTGTGCTGTGCTTAATAATAATAAAAAAAAAATATATATATATAAACCAAGAGGACTTTATCAGACCAGAGAATTTTTCTAAGTGGACACTTGGAGGTAGTAAAGGAGATGTTCATTTCATTTCTCTAACAACGCCAAAGTTTAACATTAAATGAGATCAATAAAAAAATTTTTTAAAAAAAGAAAATTAGCAATGAACTTTAAGATGCACTGAAAATTTCTTTTTAATGAAGAATCAAAATCAAATTAAATTGGTTACCAGTTAAATAATTTTTCACTTGAAATACATTATAAAACAACTAATACTATTTCAACCCGATTTAAAAAAATTTTTTTGTTCACCAAGAGCCACTGATGAAAGCAGGTTACTGAATTATGTTGTATGAACAGAAGAGGAAGAGGATAGAGGTGCAAATATGTGGGAAAAACAGTCAACCCTAACCTTGGACAAATTAAGATTGTAGCAATCAGGAAGGCATGTTTTTGGAAGTTTGCCCCACAATCGGATTTTTTTTTAATCCTTGTATTATTTTGAACTATTGTTCTTATCTTGGTCGATACAGATGTTACTATAGATATGTTTCAACCAAGTACCCTCTGGTCATCATCAGATATCCATTGATTGGCTGATATGAGTACTTGGTTGAGACTGTGTCATTAATAACGTCTATATTAACCAAGATTAGCACAATAGTTTGAAATAATACGAGGATATTGACAATTACACATCTCAGATATGAAATACTGAATTTTTTTTTTATTTTATTTACACTATTTACTATGTTTGGACTGTTGTGCTCATCTTTGTTGTCGCACTCTGATGAACTTAGCTCACTGGTGCCCCCTTGAATTTACTTGAGCCACAAAATTAGCAACTTTTACTGTGAAACCAATAAAATGTAAATGCAAATTCTACTCCAGCAGCTTCTTTTCTCGCACTTCCCGCCTGTGGAATTCCCTTTTACTTACTTGCTTCACTGACAGCTACAATCTCCAAGGATTTAAATGTAAAGTCAATAGTCATCTCCTATCTCACTAACCTGCAGTATTCTCATCCTTCTCTTACCTACTTCCTGACACCCTCTATAACCTGTCACTCTTTCACATAACTTTCATCCTATGTAACCCCCTTCACAATAGTGGCAGACTTGAAGGAGAGTACCGCCACCTTTAAATTTGTTTTCCATTTTTTTTTTTTTAAATTTTTCAGTGCAGTCTTATCGATTATTACATAAAGTTTCTGATTACAAAAAACGAAAAAGAATAAATTTCAATATTTAAACAATGGGGAGGGGGCTCAATTTCTCATACAATGTTATAGTAAATTGATCCTCCATTTTGGAACCACTTGTGTTGGGGTCGTTTTGTTTTGTTTTTTTGGCCAAGTTGTTGCTCTTGCTTTTGTCTTTCTCAAGTTTTTTTAGTTCTTACGATGACATCTTCCTTGGAAACTCCTAGAATGGCTTTATTCAAAAAGGATTCAGTTGTTGAATATGCGCAAACAAAAAAGTTAATTGCACAGGATCAAATTACTGTATGGTTGTATCAAAAACTTAGCCACACCCACCAAAAAATTGTTTAAATGTTGAAATTTTTACAATTTTTTTTTTTTTGTCAATTGAAAAGTTTAGGGTTTGATCGATGAGATTGCACTGAAAAAATTGATAATCAAAAAATTTACAGGTGGTAATAATGTCGTAATGGGGAGTTGTTCCAAAATGAAGGATCAATTTACTATAATGTTGTATGAAAAACTGAGCCCCCACTAAAATTGTTTAAATATTGAAATTTTTACAAATTTATTTTTGTTAATTGGAAAGTATAAAGTGAAATTGATTGCACTAAAAAAAAAAAAAAAAAAAAAAAAAAAAAAAAAAAAAAAAAAAAAAATGAAAAGTCATGGTAGTCTCCTTCAGGTCCATTAAATTTTCTTATTTCTTGCACATTAATCTATTGCTAATTATTAATATTACATTTAATGCTAGTCTTTCCTTGTATGGGAACTGAATGAAAATTTTAATTTTGGCCTGACATTTTCAAAGAACATTTTATATATATATATATATATATATATATATAAAAGTTTCAAATATGGCAATCAGTGATTCAGCCTCAGAAATGAAATTCAACAGTTCTCTTCTACTGACTGAAGTTGGAAGTGTGTGTGTGTTTTTTTTTTTTTGTTTTTTGTTTTTTTTTTTTACACAGGTTAATAGGAATAGATAGGCTAACCTATTCTTTACCCCGATATCCTTTCATGTATATTGACCAGGAGTAGAAGTTCATCCCTTGTTACATGTTCAGGATAATCGCTGACAAGCTCTTTCTTCTACCAGGGCTACAATGATTTAAAATTTTGATTAGACTAGCCACTGGCTTTGTTTTTTCATTGTGAGGCTAACAGGTTGACTGCTGCTTCCGACTGGTCATTAGGAGCTTGAAATCTTTGGTTGTGTTTAGAGAGGCTGTTCTGATCAGTCACATAATATCAGGGTATTTATAGTGTCATGTCACATATGGGTAGGTGTCTATTCATGTATTTATGGTGCCCATTCCTGAGGCCACACTATGCTCTGGCTGGTTTGTTATTGCATTGATGACAGAGTGACAATTACAGTGATCTTTTCTCTCTATTCAAAAGAAATCTCATAGAAAACAAACAGAAACAACTAAACCAATAAACAAAACAACCATCCACCCTTCTCAGCCTCTCTTTCACCAATATTTGTGGTATCCGTTCCAACTTCTTCAGCGTAGAATCTTTCCTCTGGGAATGGTTGCCAGATATCTTTGCTCTCTGTGAAGTTAAATTCTTTTGTACTTGTCTATATTTCTGAGATGAGGTAGTATTTGCAATATTTACATTATTCAGACTATTGTCCGAATCTTTGTTGCTATTTGTACAACGTTTCAGCTGTAGTATGCTCTGGCCTTCTTCAGGTGCTAGTAATTTCAAACTGAAACCTTTATTACAATCACTTGGATATATCATCCCCATTCCTTGTGTTGAGCCTCTTCTGGCAGTCATGTAAGTCACTTGTTCACCACTGCTTTAGCCTGGTATTGAACTCGCAACACTTTGGATCTTAAATTCTTTTATTGCTACCACTGAATTCTTGGTTCCAGGATATCCACCCCTTTGCTGAAAAGAATGTAGCATTCATATGCATGACCTTGGCATAATCTTCAGAGAATTCTCTCTTGAGGCCCCTAACTAATCCTTATGCTTGTCTTTTATTAATAAACACTTAGTTATAACATTTTCCTTTATCGCTTCCCCTCTTTTTTTTCCTCAATTGGAGTAGATAGATCTATCTATTGCCCGATTCACACTCCACTCATGTCTATTGAACAGGTTAAGAGGCTCATCCCTTGTTCCCTGTTTAGGATGTGGTTTCCAGCTTTCTCATTTCCAACATTACGTAGCCCCCTGCACATCAGTGGCATTACCGCCTTGCTTGGGGTGATATGATTTAAAAAAAAAAAAAAAAAAAAAAAAAAAAAATTGACATAGGTGACATTATAGAAAAGGCATTTTCTCTCCATCCATCTGGACTGATCTTTGTCTTCAGTGATTTTAATGCTCACCGTGACAGGTGTCTGAAACATTCTAAAGGTAATGTTGTTGGTATTCTGACATTACTTAATTTGTGGACTTCCCTACTTGATTCCCTAGCAAAACCAAGCAACAGACTTCTCTATTTTATTTCTCACCTTCTCTCATCATTCCTACTGAGCCTCTCAATACTGCCCTATTGGTAATTTTGACCAATCTGTGGTAGTTATCGATATTTCGTTTTAATCATCCATTAAAAAGGAGCCCCCTATTCATAAAACCTATTTCCATTACAAGCATGCTGATTGGAACTCACTCCATTTTTTTTTTTTTTTGTGGCACTCCAATTGATATCTTCAACCTCCCAATTTAAAACTTGAACTATTGACATTTATTCTTGGGTCAAAGCTGGCATGGACATTTTTATCTCTTGAAAATAACAGCTGAAACCTCAATCCTCTTCATGTTACACACCAGCATGCTTGGCTGCTATAGTATACAGGAACCACTATTTTCAGCTATACCGGTGTGACAGCTCTCATCACAACAAGTGATAATTAAGTAAGTGCAAAGTTTATCTCAATTTGAGGTAATGACATCCTCAGTTGATAAGGCTGAATGCTTTGCCCATAAAATCTTCATGAACTCTACTCTTGACTCATCTGGAGTATCCTTGCCTAATTTCCCCACTTAGAAGTGTGCTTCCGAACTGGCTCCTGTTCTTTTTAAATTACATAAATGCCTCACTGCCTCCTGCTAGAAGTCATCATCTGTTCCAGATTTTAAGAATACTGGTGAGCTGCCCAACCCTTCCAACTATCAGCCTATTAACTCTTTTTTGAAAAACATTGAGGGACTTTTCTCAGACACACAATACCACTTTCATTTCTTTAGGTCAACTGCTGATATACAGGCGATAATTGTGGAAAGTATCATGCTCTAGATAAAAAAATGGGGTCGCTCAAGCTGTAGCATTAGGCATCTTAAAATTCTTTGACAGTCTGGCATACAGGTCTAGATAGATACTCATTTAGATCCTTTTGTACGAACACTGGTATCCCCCATCATTTGCTCCTGCCTCGATAGTAAGGCTTATCAGTCCAACAAGTAAAAAAAATGACAACTGATGTCCAAAATGACTGCAAGATCTTCATTAACTGGGGTAAAAGATGGCTTGTCACTTAAGACCCTCAAAACTAAACTTCTCTCCATTAATCATTTGAGATACCCTTCTCCGACTTCCAACAACATCGTTGAGGCTAACCTCCAGGAAACCATCTGTGCTTTCTTTCTCATGTAACATGAAGCAGAAAGATTATATAGAATTCGTTGCTAGGTCAGCTGCTAAGAAAGTTGGTTTATTGGGTTGGGAGAGAGAATTTCTCACTCCAGAATCTATCTTACATGCTTATAGGTCTACCATACACCCATGCATAGAATATTACTACCACCCCCACTAATCAATTTTGAGGTCCTCACCTCAGCAGACAAGGCTGAATGCTTTGCACGGAGATTCTCGAACAATTCGAGTCTGGACTCATCTGGGGTTTTTACACCCGACTTCTCACCTAGAACCGAGGCTCAACTGAATGACGTCTACATTACACCCTCGCTTGTCTCTAAGATAATCTCAAAACTTGACTCCCACAAAGCAAGTGGAGGGAATGGAATCCCAATCATAGTCTTAAAGAAATGTGCCCCTGAACTCTCCTCTGTCCTTTCTAAGCTCTACAACTTCTGCCTCTGCTTCCTGCTTTCCTGCCTATTGAAAATCTTCCTCTGTAGTTCCTATATTCAAAACTCTAGAGAACCCTCGGACCCCGCAAATTACCGCCCTATCAGCCTTCTTCCGATCTTTGGCAAAGCGTTCGAGGCTATTATCAACGCCGAGCTTGTTCAGCACCTCACAGAACACAGGCTCCTCTTGGACAAGCAGTATGGTTTCCGCTTCACCAGGTCTACTGCCGATATGCTAACGACCATCACCAAGTATATATACCAGACACTCGACAGGAATGGCAAAGCCTGAACCGTCGCCTTGGATATCTCTAAAGCATTCGACAGTTTGGCATGCTGGCCTTCTATGCAAACTACGGAGCTATGGTATAGCTGGACAATTGTTTGAACTAATCCAGTCATTCCTATATAACCGCACATTGAAAGTTGTATTAAACGGAAATGCCTCCCAGAGCTACCATACGAACGCGGGTGTCCCTCAAGGCTCTATCCTAGGTCCTACGCTCTTTCTGATCTACATTAATGACCTCCCCGATACCATAATATCCCAAGTAGGTATGTACGCCGATGACACCACAGTTTACTCTCACCTCGATCAAAAATCTGGTATGGGTGACAAAGCTAACATTGCAGCCAAGCTTGGAAAGGACCTCCAATCCGTAGTGGACTAGGGTAAGAAATGGCTCGTAAGTTTTAATGCTTCTAAAACGAAGCTACCATCAATTAGCCATCATAGACAACTGCACCTACCTCCCATTAGCATGGACCAGGCTTGCCTCCCAGAGAGTAAAACACTGTGCCCCCTTGGTCTCACACTTTCAGCGGACCTCAAGTGGAATGACTATATCGAATCCATTGCTAAATCCGCTGCTATGAAATTTGGTTCTCTGTGCAGGGCCCGGAGGTTTTTTCCGTTTGAATCTATCCTGCACATTTATAAATCTACCATCCGCCCGTGCATTGAATACTGTTGCCATATCTGGTCGGGTGCCCCTGCTATTCTCCTTGGGCTTCTCGACAAGGTACAGCGGAGGGTCTGTAATGTGATTGATACTGACTTGGCAGACCACCTGCAGTCTCTCTCTCACCAGCGCGACATGGCTTCCCTGTGTCTCTTCTATAAATACTTCCATGGCTTCTGCTCTGATGAACTTAGATCACTGGTGCCCCCTAGGTTCGAATTTGCACGAGATACTAGATTAGCAACTAGATCCCACCCTTTTACGGTGAAACCGATAAAATGCAACCGCAACTTCTACTCCAACAGTTTTTCTCGTACTTCCCGACCGTGGAATTCCCTTCCACATGACTGCTTCCCTGATGGCTACAATCTCCAGTAGTTTAAATGTAAGGTCAATAGACACCTAACACAATAACTCGCTTCGATTCTTTCAAACACTCTTCCCATCCTCCCAACTACCTATCACCCCCCTTCTGACATTTCCTATATCTAACCACTCTTTCTATTTACCTTCCCCTACGTAGCCCCAAGATCAATAGTGGCAGTGGAATGCCTTGCTTGGGGTGAAATAATAAAACAAACAAAAACAAAACAAACAAAAAACAAAACAAAAACAAAACAAACAAAAAACAAAAACAAAACAAACAAAAAACAAAAACAAAACAAACAAAAAACAAAAACAAAACAAACAAAAAACAAAAACAAACCAAACAAAAAACCAAACCAAACAAACAAAAAACCAAACCAAACAAACAAAAAACCAAACCAAACAAACAAAAAACCAAACCAAACAAACAAAAAACCAAACCAAACAAACAAAAAACCAAACCAAACAAACAAAAAACCAAACCAAACAAACAAAAAACCAAACAAAACAAACAAAAAACCAAACAAAACAAACAAAAAACCAAACAAAACAAACAAAAAACCAAACAAAACAAACAAAAAACCAAACAAAACAAACAAAAAACCAAACAAAACAAACAAAAAACCAAACAAAAACAAACAAAAAACCAAACAAAACAAACAAAAAACCAAACAAAACAAACAAAAACCAAACAAAACAAACAAAAAACCAAACAAAACAAAAAAACCAAACAAAACAAACAAAAAACCAAACAAAACAAACAAAAAACCAAACAAAACAAACAAAAAACCAAACAAAACAAACAAAAAACCAAACAAAACAAACAAAAAACCAAACAAAACAAACAAAAAACCAAACAAAACAAACAAAAAACCAAACAAAACAAACAAAAAACCAAACAAAACAAACAAAAACCAAACAAAACAAACAAAAAACCAAACAAAACAAACAAAAAACCAAACAAAACAAACAAAAAACCAAACAAAACAAACAAAAAACCAAACAAAACAAACAAAAAACCAAACAAAACAAACAAAAAACCAAACAAAACAAACAAAAAACCAAACAAAACAAACAAAAAACCAAACAAAACAAACAAAAAACCAAACAAAACAAACAAAAAACCAAACAAAACAAACAAAAAACCAAACAAAAAACCAAAAAAACCAAACAAAAAACCAAAAAACCAAACAAAAAACCAAACAAAAAAACAAAAAACCAAACAAAAAAACAAAAAACCAAACAAAAAAACAAAAAACCAAACAAAAAAACAAAAAACAAACAAAAAAAAACATATGGACTGGTGCTCCTGTTATTTACCTTGAGCTCCTTGGTAAGAACCAAAGAAGAATCAGTAATATTATTGGTCTTGATCTGATAGTTTGGCTTCAGTCACTTACCCACCACCATAAAGTTACCTCTCTGCTTTTTTTTTTTTATGTTTTCATGGTTAATGTTCAGATGAGCTTTTTGCTCTGGGACACAGACTTTATGAATTTAAGTGCAGTACTAGACTAGCGTCCCCATCTTATCAAGTCACAGATGGCTAGATGTAGCGATAAGTTTATCTTATTGCTTAGAGTTTATTTTCCTACAATTTTCACTTGTGGAACTATTCTGGCTCAAGACTTTTGCTTCTGATTATATCACGAATACACCAGTTCTCGCTCGATCACCAAAGTTAAGCAACGTTGAGCCTGGTCAGTACTTACTTAGATGGGTGACCTCTTGGGAATACCAGGTGCTGTAAGCGTTTAGTGATGGAAGTGTGTTGTGGTGCAGTGGATGTCGAATCAGAAAGAGAAATCGGTGAGCTGAGTTCGAATTCCAGTCGAACAACCTGCATTCACTTAAGCACTGGTACCCTTGGAAAAGGTATTAATCCATCCCTTCCCTCCAGTTATGGGTTAAATAACAGGTCAGGACTTGAGACCCTGCCCTTAAACAAATCCCAATGAAACTTTCTCCATCAAGGAGAAAGCCGGCTCAACCCCGACCAGGGTGCATGCGACTTGGACACATACTTTTCAGCCTACTTTAATCTGAAAAATGTAAATGCAATATCAATTGCTATCTACTGCTCTCCAGATTACTCTTTCCATTTTCCTGCTCATTAAATGTTTCTGTAGTATTGTTTAATGAAGTGTGGTTGTTAGAAGAATGAATGATTGCTTGGATCTCTTCTCACTGTTTTCTTTACATGGAAACCGAAACACTGCTTCCTAGTGCACTGAAAACAATAGCACTTACACTCGAACACTGGTGTAGCCTTTATGAGTCTTCAACACAGACTCCCCTGAATCCTGATATTGACTCTTTTTATGCATCTTTGGTCTTGGGCAAGATATCAAGATAACTTGCGTGTGACAGCCTCGCTTTCACTGATGATGCATTTCAAAATTGCCTTACATAAGCTTGCCTCCTGGGTCCATGACATCTACAAATGCATGTGTAAACAATCTGCCTTCTCTTGTTTTGGCGAGGTAAGTCTCCGCGATAGTTTTTGTTTCTAATTCTTCCAGAAAATCTAACCCCTTGCATTTTAGCAGCTTTACTGCCTTGTACAGAGTGATATAGATTTTAAAAAAGCAGAAATTGTGGGAATAACAATATTTGAAAAATCAATTCTTTTTTCAAAATAAAAGGAAAAATCTCCATGATAATCACTTTCTTTTTGTTAAACTTTTTGCCGCTGAGAAATTACCTTTGACCAAATTATTACTAAGTTTCTTTACCTGTCTCTCTTACGCACACAGATTTGTTGTTACACTGTTTCTGCTTGTGCTGTCTAACATTCTTCAGGTGTCACTTTATCTGGATAACCTTTAGGGAATTTTGAAGGGAACCTTTTTATTTATTGGGGGTAGATTATTTTCTTTCTGCTGTTCATGTTTAGGGACGACCCAGACATCTGTATAAAGATATATATTTTAAAATGAATATGATATATCCCTAGACATGGATAGCTGAATTAAAATTTACTTCCATTGATTAAAAAAGGGATCAGTTTTTAAATTCCCATGTTTACCCGCATCAACAAACACTTTATGAAGACTGGAAGGCACAATAGCTAAAATGTGATAATAACAAAGATGAGGACATTAGTCTGAATGTAAATAACTTCTCATCCCAGAAACTCAGTAACCTCTTGTCCTTCGTGTTTATTGCCTTGCTTGGTAGAAGGGGGGGTAGGGATTGATTCAAAAAAAAAAAAAATAAAATAAATTTGTTCAGAGTAAGAATTGAATTAAGAAATAAAAAGAAAATATTTGTGTGGTTGTTGGAAAATAGATGTAAAGAACAGGAAGTGCATTAATTGACATTTATCCAAAGTTCTGAAAGAAAATCTTTGTAAAATAATATTCCGCATTATTGAGAGTGAATTAAGAGTCTTTGATTGCAGCTATTATAGAAGAAAGGGAAGAGGAGATTAATAGAGAAATGACGAGAAAGCCATTTAAGGTGGGTAGACCAGAAGAAAGAAACTAGGAAAGGAGAGGAAATGAAACAGCAAGACGGCACGAGAGAGAGAGGGAGGGGGCAAGACGGCACGAGAGTGCAAAAGAGAGAGAGAGGGGCACGACAGCGAGAGAGAGAGAGAGAGAGAGAGACACACGACAGCGAGAGAGAGAGAGGAGCACGACAGCGAGAGAGAGAGAGAGAGAGAGAGAGAGGGGCACGACAGCGAGAGAGAGAGGCACGACAGCGAGAGAGAGAGAGAGAGAGGGGCACGACAGCGAGAGAGAGAGAGAGAGAGAGGGCACGACAGCGAGAGAGAGAGAGAGAGGCACGACAGCGAGAGAGAGAGAGAGAGGGGCACGACAGGCACGGGGAGAGAGAGAGAGAGAGGCACGACAGGCACGAGAGAGAGAGAGACACGACAGCACGAGAGAGAGAGAGACGCGCGACAGCACGAGAGAGAGAGAGAGAGAGAGAGAGAGACACACACACAACACGGGGAGAGAGAGAGAGAGAGAGGGGCACGACAGCACGAGAGAGAGAGAGAGAGAGAGAGCGACGGCACGAGAGAGAGAGAGAGAGAGAGAGAGACAGAGAGGGCCGCGACAGCACGAGAGAGAGAGAGAGAGAGAGAGACGACAGCACGAGAGAGAGAGAGAGAGAGAGAGGCACGACAGCACGAGAGAGAGAGAGAGAGAGGGCACGACAGCGAGAGAGAGAGAGAGAGGGCACGACAGCACGAGAGAGAGAGAGAGAGAGAGACCGACAGCGAGAGAGAGAGAGAGAGAGGCACGACAGCGAGAGAGAGAGAGAGAGAGGCACGACAGCGAGAGAGAGAGAGAGAGGGCGACAGCACGAGAGAGAGAGAGAGAGAGAGAGAGAGAGAGAGAGAGAGAGAGAGAGAGAGAGGGCGACAGCACGGAGAGAGAGAGAGAGAGAGAGAGAGCGAGCGAGCGAGAGAGAGAGAGAGAGGGGCACGACAGCACGAGAGAGAGAGAGAGAGGCACGACAGCACGAAGAGAGAGAGAGAGGCACGACAGCACGAGAGAGAGAGAGAGAGAGGGGCACGACAGCACGAGAGAGAGAGAGAGAGAGGAGAGACACGACAGCACGAAAGAGAGAGAGAGAGAGAGAGAGACTGCGACAGCACGGGGAGAGAGAGAGAGAGAGAGAGAGGGCGAGAGAGAGAGAGAGAGAGAGAGGGGCACGAGAGAGAGAGAGAGAGAGAGGGCACGAGAGAGAGAGAGAGAGAGAGGCACGACAGCGAGAGAGAGAGAGAGAGGGCACGACAGCGAGAGAGAGAGAGGCACGACAGCGAGAGAGAGAGAGAGAGAGAGGGCACGACAGCGAGAGAGAGAGAGAGGGCACGACAGCGAGAGAGAGAGAGAGAGACGCACGACAGCGAGAGAGAGAGAGAGAGAGAGGGCACGACAGCGAGAGAGAGAGAGAGAGAGGGCACGACAGCGAGAGAGAGAGAGAGAGAGGGCACGACAGCGAGAGAGAGAGAGAGGCACGACAGCGAGAGAGAGAGAGGCACGACAGCGAGAGAGAGAGAGAGAGAGGGCACGACGGCAGAGAGAGAGAGAGGCGACAGCGAGAGAGAGAGAGAGAGAGGGCGACAGCGAGAGAGAGAGAGAGAGAGGGCACGACAGCGAGCGAGAGAGAGAGAGAGAGGGCACGACAGCGAGAGAGAGAGAGAGGGCACGACAGCGAGAGAGAGAGAGAGAGGGGCACGACAGCGAGAGAGAGAGAGAGAGGGCACGACAGCGAGAGAGAGAGAGAGAGGGCACGACAGCGAGAGAGAGAGAGGGCGACAGCGAGAGAGAGAGAGAGAGAGACGCACGACAGCGAGAGAGAGAGAGAGAGGGGCACGACAGCGAGAGAGAGAGAGAGAGAGGGGCACGACAGCGAGAGAGAGAGAGAGGGCGACAGCGAGAGAGAGAGAGAGAGGGGCACGACAGCGAGAGAGAGAGAGAGAGGGCACGACAGCGAGAGAGAGAGAGAGGGCACGACAGCGAGAGAGAGAGAGAGAGAGGGCACGACAGCGAGAGAGAGAGAGAGAGAGGGCACGACAGCGAGAGAGAGAGAGAGAGAGACTGCGACAAAGAGAGAGAGAGAGAGAGAGGGCACGACAGCGAGAGAGAGAGAGGGCACGACAGCGAGAGAGAGAGAGAGAGACACGACAGCGAGAGAGAGAGAGAGGGGCACGACAGCGAGAGAGAGAGAGGGCGACGGCGAGAGAGAGAGAGAGAGGGCGACAGCGAGAGAGAGAGAGAGAGGGCACGACAGCGAGAGAGAGAGAGGCACGACAGCGAGAGAGAGAGAGAGAGAGGGCACGACAGCGAGAGAGAGAGAGGGGCACGACAGCGAGAGAGAGAGAGAGAGGGGCACGACAGCGAGAGAGAGAGAGAGAGGGCGACAGCGAGAGAGAGAGAGGGCACGACAGCGAGAGAGAGAGAGAGAGAGGGCACGACAGCGAGAGAGAGAGAGAGAGGCCGCGACAGCGAGAGAGAGAGAGGGGCACGACAGCGAGAGAGAGAGAGAGAGAGGCACGACAGCGAGAGAGAGAGAGAGAGAGAGAGGCACGACAGCGAGAGAGAGAGAGAGAGGGCACGACAGCGAGAGAGAGAGGGAGAGGGGCACGACAGCGAGAGAGAGAGAGAGAGAGAGAGGGAGCACGACAGCGAGAGAGAGAGAGAGGGCACGACAGCGAGAGAGAGAGAGAGGGGCACGACAGCGAGAGAGAGAGAGAGAGGGCACGACAGCGAGAGAGAGAGAGAGAGAGGCACGACAGCGAGAGAGAGAGAGAGAGAGAGGGGCACGACAGCGAGAGAGAGAGAGAGAGAGAGACAGCGAGAGAGAGAGAGAGAGAGAGAGGCACGACAGCGAGAGAGAGAGAGAGAGGCACGACAGCGAGAGAGAGAGAGAGAGGGGCACGACAGCGAGAGAGAGAGAGAGAGGGCACGAAGCAGCGAGAGAGAGAGAGAGAGGGCACGACAGCGAGAGAGAGAGAGGCACGACAGCGAGAGAGAGAGAGGCAGACAGCGAGAGAGAGAGAGAGGGGCACGACAGCGAGAGAGAGAGAGAGGGGGCACGACAGCGAGAGAGAGAGAGAGAGAGAGACACGACAGCGAGAGAGAGAGAGAGAGGGGCACGACAGCGAGAGAGAGAGAGAGAGAGAGACCGACAGCGAGAGAGAGAGGGGCACGACAGCGAGAGAGAGAGAGAGACGACAGCGAGAGAGAGAGAGAGGCACGACAGCGAGAGAGAGAGAGAGGCACGACAGCGAGAGAGAGAGAGGCACGACAGCGAGAGAGAGAGAGAGAGGCACGACAGCGAGAGAGAGAGAGAGAGAGGGGCACGACAGCGAGAGAGAGAGAGGGGCACGACAGCGAGAGAGAGAGAGAGGCACGACAGCGAGAGAGAGAGAGAGAGAGGGCACGACAGCGAGAGAGAGAGAGAGAGAGAGAGAGACTGACAGCGAGAGAGAGAGAGAGAGAGAGACACGACAGCGAGAGAGAGAGAGAGAGAGACAGGCAGAGAGAGAGAGAGAGAGAGAGAGACAGGCAGAGAGAGAGAGGCACGACAGCACGAGAGAGAGAGAGAGAGAGAGAGGGAGGGAGGGAGAGAGAGAGAGAGAGAGACAGAAACATCGAGAGAGAGAGAGAGGGGCACGACAGCGAGAGAGAGAGAGGGACGACAGCACGAAAGAGAGAGAGAGAGGCACGACAGAGAGAGAGAGACCGAGAGCGAGCGAGAGAGAGAGAGAGAGGGAGCACGACAGCACGAGAGAGAGAGAGAGAGGGCACGACAGAGAGAGAGAGAGAGAGAGAGAGAGAGAGAGAGAGAGAGAGAGAGAGAGAGAGGCACGAAATCGAGAGAGAGAGAGAGAGGGCACGACAGCACGGGGAGAGAGAGAGAGAGACGACAGCGAGAGAGAGAGAGAGACAGGCACGAAAGAGAGAGAGAGAGAGGCACGACAGCGAGAGAGAGAGAGGGCGACAGCGAGAGAGAGAGAGGGCACGAAATCGAGAGAGAGAGAGAGACACGACAGCGAGAGAGAGAGAGAGACACGACAGGCACGAGAGAGAGAGAGAGAGACACGACAGCGAGAGGAGAGAGAGGCAGAGAGAGAGAGAGAGAGAGAGAGGCACGACAGACACGGGGAGAGAGAGAGAGAGAGAGAGAGGGGCACGACAGCACGAGAGAGAGAGAGAGAGAGGGGCACGACAGAGCGAGAGAGAGAGAGAGAGAGAGGGGCACGACAGCGAGAGAGAGAGAGAGAGAGACGACACGGGGAGAGAGAGAGAGAGAGAGAGAGAGAGAGAGAGAGAGAGAGAGAGAGGGCACGAACAGCGAGAGAGAGAGAGAGAGAGAGAGAGAGAGGCACGACAGCACGAGAGAGAGAGAGAGACAGAGAACTTTTATTATCTATTGCGGTAAGAGATGGAAGAGTAGCAGAATTACTTTCTGCAGAACAATTTGGATTTTTTTACTACTGAATGCAGAAGAATGTTAAACAGGAATCACAGCCAGATGGAATTTTAGGCATTTCATCTGCACAGAATGTTTTGGAATTTAATGGAGACAAGTTCATAAAGGGGAAAATATGAAGCGAGAGAAAGAGAAAAGAAGAGAAGCTATCCTTCACCAATTCTAAATTGTTTGTCTTTCAACAACAAAAAGCCGTTTTTTTTTAAGAGCTTGCTACAATCAACATCTAATGTAATTATATAAAGGTTTCAACTTTAATAATTTGTGTAATCACTAAAAGATATGTGCCTGTGATCTTAAGGGCAAACTAACATGATGGATTAAATCTGATCAGAAACATGTGGATAGTGTGGTTAGCTATCATTTAGTTAATAGCCAAAAGATATCTGAAGTTCTTTTTGTAAAAATATAAGCTACCCACCCTGCAAACTGGTTACAGTAATGGTTAATTATTACCAGCAGTTAGATATACTTTAAACTTTTTTTTAATTTAGAAATTGGTGCCAAAGATAAATTTTTATATTTTTATTATCTGCAAATTTTACTTGTGTGAGTTTTTCTATGTGCCATGTCCCTTCAGTACATAGGCTATCATGGCCTTCCACACCACCCTATCCCTTGTAGCTCTTAACACTCCTCCTTTTATCCCACTCAACTCCCACTCTGGCATCCACCTGCTCAAGTCTATCAAGTATGTCACTTATTGATTTCCCTAGTCTCCCCTTCCCTCCCTATCCATCCTGTGAGCATCCGATTCTCCAAGCCCTCCTTCTCCACTACGACCTTGAAATTTCAGCTGTCTTTTCATGTTAAGTGTCAGTTTCTTTTTCATATCCACCCTCTCTAAAACCTAGCCGTTGCTTGCATGTTCCATTCACGGTATCCTCAGTATCCTTCTGTAGAACCACATTTTGGTTGCTTCAAGTCTTTCTTTCATCTTTGATGAGACTGTCTAGCATTTGTTACCATATTGAAGGAGAGTCATCACATAACAATCCAGTACTCTTTTGTTTCCAGCAAAATCTTTCTGTCTTGTAATCCTCTATTCAGATTCTGGAATGCATTCTTGGCCATTCCAATACACCTTTGAATCTGTGTTTTACTTTCCATCCTGTTAGAACCCCTCCCAGGTATTGAAAATTTTGTACCTGCTTGATTTTAGTATCCTCGATCTGTAATTGGCATTTTGGACTCCTCTTTTTACTGATGACCATGCATTTTGTCTATGTTTAGTCCTTTCTTTTCACTTTAAAATACACAACAAAGAAGAACAAAGACAAGAAAAGAAAACATCCGATGGCGAGAAAAAAAAGCAAACCAATTATTACTACTCGTTCTTCAGAGCCAATTAGGGTAGGAGGCATGTCAGTTCTCAAAGCAAATGGCCATATATAAAGATTTAACAAATCCAGTGCCATTCTCATTTTTATTTTCAATGATATTCACTCTGTACAAGGCCCAAGAACCACACAAGGTAGAGGGTTGCAGAGTAAGAGGCCTTATCCCAAGCAAGGTGATAATGCCACCAATATGTAACGGGCTACTGGATGTGATAGATAAGAGGGGAAGGGAAACTTAAGGTACCAGAAACAAGGGACAGACCTCTACTCCTGTTTTTTTAAAAAAAAAAACCCAAGGGAGTTATTGTTAACCGGTTAAGTATACATATCATTGATAATACAAAAGTCGTCTGCTACTAATTGTAAAAATGAGTGAACATTTTTAGATGTTTTTTTATATCAAAAACAACATAATACATCAATAAAATTTGTTTTAATTTCAGCATGCTCATGTTAAAATGCCTTTGAACCCTAAGATGTTTTTAGTGATGTGATACCAAATTTCATTGTGGTGCAGTTGATACCGGCTCAAAACACAAAATTTGAGAGCCGAGTTCAAATTCTACTTGAATTTGTTGCATTCACTTATGCACAAATGCCATGGTGAAATCCTTTTCTCCCTCCAGCTAGGGGGTTAAATAAGACAGATTTGATTCTATAGTCTTGGTTGAAAACCAGTCTACAACAGAAAGTAATGGCAACCTACTGCAGGAAAATCTTCTGCCCAGTCAGTCATGTACCAAGTGTGTGTCACTTCTGGTACTTAACTGACTGGCTAAACCATTTCACCACAATAGTATGTAAACTCACATTCTTTTAAAATTCTGGGTGGTTAGCATAAACCCTCCTCTTAGTTAACAGTTGACTTCTGTCTTTCCTTGAAAATAACCAACGATGGTTGAAAGTACTTGAAAGATTACACACATTTTTGGCAAGTTCCTTGACCAATTTCCACCCAACATCAAATAAACTTGACACTGGGAGAAAATCACCAAAAGCTTTAACAGGAAGATCTTATCTATTCTCTTTAATCAAACATGTTCAAATGAAGGATTGCTACTGTCCAATATAAAATTCAGATTCCATATCATTTTCTAACAAACATCAATATAACATTAGTTTGAGTCCATTATCTCATTTGACAAATAATCCTTCCATTTCTGAAAAGGAGTAGAGAATGTCTCAATGTGTTAGAACCAATGATGAAAGCTAGGAAAAATTCCTGCATATTCTTGGACCAAGCATCCATTCATTCAGTTCATGAAAAAAGAAAAATCCCAAAAAGTATTCCTTGTATATCATATTCAATAACACATAAAAATGAAAAATTGCTGCCTCCATACACGCGTGTGTGTATTTGTGCGTGCACAAAAACTTACTCAGTTATAATCCAAAGAAAAGAAAAGTAAGGTTAAATAAAGACAAGAGGAAAACTATTTTTCATCAAATAACATATCTATAAACCAAAAAATTAGAAAAAAAATGCTCAAATTATTCATAAGATTAACAGAAATTAGACAATTAAAAAATGCTGCAGTTCATATTTGAAGAGAACTTTTTCATGTTGAATATAATGCTACGAGATGTTAAAATGATTATATAATACATATAATAGGTACCATGTCTATGTGCCCATTACACACACACACACACATATATATATATAAAAAATAAGAGACAATGAATGTCTATTATGTTTAATCATGAGTCGTTAATACATAATAGACATTCATTGTCTCTTATATTTAATAGCATATGTTTAGAAAATTACTTGCTGCCTCGATATACTATATATATATATATATATATATATATAGAGAGAGAGAGAGAGAGAAAGAGAGAGCAAATATATGTAAAAATTAAAACAGACACTTTATTCCATGGTTAAGCAGAGATATAGGCCTATTTCAGGCAAACCATCATCAGTTTCCGTCTTCATTGTACAGAAGATTCTATATGAATCGTGTAAAATCTTCTGTACAATAAAGACGGAAGCTGATGATGGTTTGCCTGAAATAGGCCCATACTTCCACTTAACCATGAAATGACGTGTGTCTTAATTTTATATATATAACAGAATCCTTGAAATTTGGTAAGGTAAATTCATTGTTGTATGAATTTGGGTTGATGAGTGGCACTAGCCACGAAATATATTACCAGTGGATTTGTAAAAATATCTAACTTTTGTTTCTTGATATATCGTTCATTCAGTAATGAGTTAGAACACTCATTTACTGGCATATGAATACATAGTATATAACACACTAAAGGTCTGCCTCCTACCGAGTTCCCATATTTGGTTGGATTTCAATCTTGGGTAAAAAGCAATCGGATGTCTAACTGTACTAATCAGCTGTGATACAGCAAAACAGATCTGTCTGCGCATGACATTATATATATATAGTAGCAAGCTTGTCTTGCTAAAGCCATGAAAACTGAGTGGTGAGTCCAATCCTCACTGGGAGTTCCATACTTTCATCCTTGTTCTCCAAAAAATTACTGTGTGTGTGTGTGTATATACACACACACACACACACTTTGATTGCATTCACTAAAGTTTCATTAAACAAGACCATTAATTATTACAAGACAAGTTATTTAGAAACTAGCAGTATAGCCCAGTGTTGCTTGGGTGTAATGAAAGCTTTAAAACTAATCCATGGTCCTGAGCTCAGACTAAAGAATACTTGTGTGAAGTTTGGTGAGAATCGGATAAAAATTGTGGATTTGTATAAAGGACATACAGACAGATATACAGACAGATAAACAGACACACAAACATCTTGCCCTTATATATATGTATATATATATATATATATATATATATATATAAAAATCAATTTTCTGCACTATTGTAAGAACTGCAACCTTGGTTCAGCCGTTTCGGAGTCTATAGGCAACGAATACACACACACAAAGATAAAGTTCCATTTATAAGTAAGTTTAGATTAGATGAGTAATAGGTTTGCTTTCAGCAATTTTTTTTTTTTTTTTTTTAAATACCATCTACAGTAATAGATGGTATGTGATGAAAATAATCCTTGAAAGTGGCTAACAGCTGAATTGAAAATGCTTAGAATTAAACTTTTGGACAATTTTTGCATTCATTAAGTCCAGAAAAGAATTGTTTGCAAACAAGACAAACATCATCTGCTTCTATGTGCCATGTCCCTTCATGACGTAAGCGAACATGGACTTTCACATTTCCCTATCCCTTGTATCTCTTAACACCATTTTTCTTGTTACACCTCTCCAAACCCTGCTCTGACACTCATTTGCTCAAGCCCATCAAGTATGTCATGCACTGCTTTGCCCCCGTCTGTCCTGTGAGTATCAGATTCTGCAAGGCTCTTTCCACATTACATGTTTCTGGAACTGCAGCTTCTTTTTTCCTGATGTTAGGTATAAATTTCCTGTTTCCATCCTCTCCAAAACTGTCATTGCTAACAGTCTATAGCATCCTCAGCATCCTTCTGTAGAACCACATTTCAGTTGCTTTAAGTTTTTTCCTTCAAGTATTTTTTGTTTGATGCCATATTGAAGGACAGGCATCACATAACAGTCTAGTACTTTGTTTCCAATGAAATTTTCCTGTTCTACAATACTATGCCCTGATTTTGGAATGCATTCCATAATGAAAGACATGACTTACCTCGGAATTCAAAACAAGTGCAAACGTGTCTTGCATGCAAGATAACAAATAAGATGGCCGCTATCGAAGACAATTTATGCATGTCTATCTCATCCAAAACAAGACGATATTTGCACATTTTGGAATGGCATAAAAGCGGGTGCCAGCGCTGCTGTCAGTGCGAATTTTTTAGGTGGATTGTGTGTGTCGAAGTTGCTTGCGGATTGACAGTCAGACTGACAAAGAGGGAGGAGAAGAGGCTTAGTTGGTGTCTGTTTCCCAACTGCCCTGTGTAATGGGACAAGAGAAGGAAACCTGAAATCCATTTCCTTGAGGCACCAAAGAAAGAAAAACAACTGGCCTGCCAGTGAGCGTCACACTGCACCTTTTGCCCCCACCCATCATCATTCAATTTTTTTTTTTTTTTAAATAGAACATTCTTGGCAATTCCAATATGCCTTTGGATCCCAGTGTTGTATTGTCTTTGCATTGTCTGTTAGAACACTTCCCAGATATTTCAATTTCTGTACCTGCTTGATTTCAGTATTCCAAACTTATAGTAAGCATTTTGGACTCTTTTTACTGATGACCATGCATTTAGTTTTCTTGTTGCTTAGTCCTTTTTGCTTTCTCTAGCTACTTTTTGTAGAAGTCTTGTACTTTTCTTTCCATGTCTGCTATCAGCATTGTATCATCCAGGTATTTTGTATTGTTCAGGTTGTGGCTGCCAATGAAGAATTCTGACAAGACGTATAAAGCACACAAAAGTATCTTCCCAGTCTTGTTCCAAAGAAAATATACAAATTTTTCATGTGTTACACCAATAAACCACAACAGTCCTTTTCCCTATTTTTGAAATCAACTGCCTAACAAACAAGGAGGAGAGGTAATCATATCAGAAAGTCAACCAATTTCTGAGATGACTTCTGATCTACCGACATCATTCTATCAATATATATTTAAATCAAAGTTGCTGAAAGCCTGAGGTAGGTTCTGAATTCATGATCTGTCACCAGCCAATTATCTTATAAGCCCTGCATGTTCACAATATATTACATAACTGTCTTAACTGTCGAATTCTTCCTCTTAAAATGTCAAATTAGTGTTTTTTGTATTTTCTCATAAATCACAACTTGGACTTGTCAAATGACAAAAGCATTATCAGATTAGTCAATGTGAACTGATTACTAGAATGGCAATTTATTACAAAATCTATCAAATATACTATGCTGACTATATATATATATATATATATACACACACATAATACATACTGTTAAATATAAGAGACAATGAATGTCTCATGTTTAATCATGAACCATTCTAAACATCGTATTTTGGCTTTAATTTCAGTTGAAAATAAAAACAAATTCTCCAACATTTGGATAATTTTTTTATTAATTTGGATCTAAGCTTTCGGTTCACATGAGCCATCTTCAGAGGTTATTAAGACGGTAGCACAAAAACATCCACCATCAGCAACGATTTTATTTTGTGTTGACAAAACTCCCCTAGGCAATGGCAATAGTTACCAAAAAACAAACGCAGTTCGCAAATTTGCAATGCGGTTCTATGACGTCACACCACATGATAGTGCAAAATGACAACAGAATCATGTATTCAAATGCAATGTAATAACACATTCCATTGCATTTGAATACACTAAATAAATAAATATATATATATATATATATATATATACACACACACACATACATGTGTGTATGTGTGTGTACAAGTTTGGTTAAAAATGACAGACAAGGTGCTGTTAAGTTTTGTATATACTTTTACATGTGATCTTTTTCTTTTTAGTTGATAAATTATATAAAACTCAACATCAACTATGAACACAGCCACAATGTGCTGATCATGTTTGGAAACCATAACATTCCTATAACTCTACATGCAGTCAGTTAAAAGTAAAATCAGTCATCATTGATAATGGCTAAAAGTATAGCAGAAAATGCTTGGACAATAATTACATAATTTATGTACTAAAAGAAAAATAAGATTGCATGAAAAATTATATAAAAAAAAAAACTTAACCATAGTACCTTATCTGTCATGTTTAATGAAACTTACATAAAAGAAGGGTTGCTGCTTAAATGTATGGCTGGCCACTCATATCTGAGGATGCCAGTCTACTGGGGGAGCTAGCTAATCCCTGTTGCAAATGCCGGCTCAGGCACACTTGTGTTTATTGAACACTCAGAGCCCACCTGTGGTTTTTACTGCAACTATACTGGGTAAACCTTAGTTACAATTTCTGGGAGTGAGCACATTTGACGTGAAAAATAGGTTAAACAAGGCCAGAGCGCTTGATCCCTAGCACAGTTACCCAATTTCACTCACAAGGCTCGGGTCAACCAATGGTATAGTTTTCCAGGCACTTTCAAAAAGTGCTGCATGCCAAGATCATCCTCTTCAGATTAATAATATCAAGAGTCAACTTCCCAACAAACCAACCGTGGTGAGATTTAAACCCAGACTTCATGGTCAGAAAATGAACATTCTAAACACTTGTCACACTCCCAGCTTCCTAAAAAAAGAAAAAAAAAAAACTATATATATATATATATATATATATATATATATATATATATATAGTCATCTGCAGACAGATCTGTTTCGCTGTATCACAGCTCATCAGTACGGTTAGACTCAGATTGCTTTTTAACCCGGGATTGAAACTCAACCGAACTGGCGTCAGTTGGCGATTCTACCTCTAGGCTATGGGCGCTCGATAGAAGGTAGACTCTTTTTTACCACATATATTATCATTACACGCGCCTAATAGCTAGAGTGCTCTAATTCGTTTTACTGAATGAGTGAGATTATATATATATATATATATATATATATATATATAGTGTGTGTGTGTGTGTGTGTGTTATATCTTTCTTCAGTGCCGTAACACATGGTGGAACCAAGTAACTAACTAACTAAGGAAGGAAGGAACAAGCAGAATTATATGATAATGATTTCAGCTTCATTTTTGAGCTCTGGAAGGGAGTATCAGGTGTTTTAATAAGGTGAAGCCTGGAAAACATACTTAAAAGTTCCTCCTATTAGGCACCAAAACAATTTTTCAAATACAGTGTAACCCTGATATATGAGAGTTGTCAGAACCAGAAAAGGTTATCTTATATCCATGTTTCTCTTATATCCGGGTTTGATCTATTTTATATACATTACCACGGACTCTAATTTGGGACCAGATAAAATCTCATATCCGGGTTTCTTTTATATCAGGGTTATACTGTATTAATTCATCTTTAAAGAATTAAAATTACAGATTGACATATAAATACTTTATTTCATAGTAAAGATATTAAACCTTTTAGAAGACCTTTCTATGATATACCCACAAAGTTATAGAGAAATAGAATCTGTGGAGAGACATGTTTTAGGTCCTGAAGGGATAAGGCCTTAAAGAGAGATTGAAATCAGCAGAGTGAAGGAGTAGTGATAAAGTCAGTGGATGGCAGAGAAACAGAAACCTTGCCTCTGGAGACCAAGTTCAGCAGCAGCTGGCATGGAAATATAAATGATTATTATTCCACCCTTTTCTCTGAACTTGCCAAATTATTAGAGTGTACGAAAGCTTTGAGACATTTCTTTTCTAAACCCTACCCATTATTTCACAGATTCACACTACGACCCAGTTTTTTTCAACAGAGATAGAGGCTTATTCCTTGTTTCCTATTTAGGATTGTTCTTTTTAACAACTTTACACATGTAACATCTCTGCCTAAACTCTGAAAGTTACTATTTTTTTTTCCTATATATCCGTATATTATTGTGCCTATCATATGTTGATTTTTTTTTTTTTAATAATGCTTACCCACTACAAGACTCAAGAGCTACTCAAGGCAGTGGGTTACTGTGTGGTGTTGCATGAGCAGAAGAAAAAGGTAAGTGAAGTTCATGGTATTATGCAATAAAGATAACGATTTAACCTCAACTTAAGATCCCAGCTAAGAGCAAATAATGAATTCTCACTTTCCGGCTTTCTCTTTTTCAATCTTTTTTTTTTTTTTCAATTGGAGTAGATAGACTGAACTATCGCCCGGTTCACACTCCACCCACGTCTATTGAACAGGTGTAGAGGCTCATCCCTTGTTCCCTGTTTAGGACGTGGTTTCCGGCTTTCTCTTTTCCAATCTATTCACTCTTACCTAACCCCCTGCACACCAGTGGCCTTACCGCCTTCTCGGGGTGATATGATTAAAAAAAAAACAAAAACAAAAAAAACGTTTTCATGGTAAAAATGGCCAACAACACTTTATCTATAGTCAAAGGCATAAAATCCTGTTCAAAATATTTAGATTTTGACAACAAATAACACATTGAGGTTGATATGGAATGATCAGAGTTTTGGGGAATTTAGAACCACCTCTTAATTGCGTTTGTTCCTAGGTTCACCCTGACCAGAGATAGTAGCATCTGTTAAAGTCCCAGCTATGGGTAAATTGTGAAATTGAAATCAAACAAAAACAAATTTGTGCAGAAAACAGTAGACTGAATTTTTTAACCTTGGTAGGTAAATTTTTAGAGATGGTGCCTAAAAAGAAAAAAAAAAAAAAACAACACTGGTTTCCATCTCCTAAACTGGCGAGTGTTAGTAAGGGCATACAGCTGTAAAACTCACCCCAATATTTCATGATGGCTCAATTATGAAGCCATGAAGAAATCTCCAGTCCAACCCATGAACATTGAATGATTATGAAGAAACCCTAAATGGTTAGATGCTTAACTGACATTTGAAGCATTCTTTTAAATCAATCAGAAGCTGGAACTTTGCCAAAATTATAGAGGACAATAATGACAGAGAAAAAAAAATTCAATTATTCTTTTCATCATCATCCGTTCCCTAACTGCTTCAATCGTTGCAGACAACCTTCTCTAGAATAATGTTGGCAGTGTGTCTCAGGTGTTCCAGAATTCTCCTGTCTGTCTACTCTTTGATGTTGTCTAACCAACTTTTGCATAGCCGTCCCGACTTGCGTCAGCCTTGAATAGCACTTTGTCTGATGGTCTTACAAGTGCTGTTATATGGGGGTGATGGGATAAAAGAACGTCAATCACCAACGTAAACATATTTTCTATCTTTCCTAAGGCAAAATGGATTCAATAAAAAAACCTTCAAGGAAAGTGTTTATTATTTATCATTATACATTATATTATTGTATGTATAAGTTTATATTATTTGATACTAGCAGTATAGCCCGGCGTTGCTCAGGTGAAAGCTTTAAAACTAATCCATGGTCCTGGAGCTCAGACTCTCTGGACATTGGCACGAAAGACTAAAAAGCAATAGTTGTTTCCAGTTAAAGCAAAACTGTAGTCCGAAAGAAAAATGAATGGATGTAAGTCAAATTTTGATTTCCTGGTATCAAGATAAGTTTTTTTCGTGTGTAAACTGAATTTTGAGGGCTAAATAAGTCCTCTGAGTAAATGGTATCATGGCTGTGACTAAGAACTACAATTATACCTACTTAGAGCCAAACCTGAATAAAAAACTAAAATAAAAGGGCTGCAAAAAAAAAAAAAAAAAAAAAAAAAAAAAAAAAAAAGAGAAAAAGAAAAAATGCAGACATACAGGCAGATAAACAGACACACACAAACATCTTGCCTTTTATGTAAAATCTATTTTCTGCACTATTGTAAAAACTGCAACCTTGAAACTTCTGAATATCATTTCTTATGTCTTTGTCTGAGTGTATCAAATTTGATTAAAATCAGACCACTCCTTCTATAACCCGATTTTTTTTTTATTATCGATATTTATCAGGGGTACCTCGACACAAAACTTAGCTAAGAACACTCGCAGACGCTTATAGTACAACTGTGTAAATTTTCAAGAAAATCGGTTCAGCTGTTTCAGAGTCAATAGGTAACGGATGGACACACAAAGTTCCATTTATAAATAAGTTTAGATTATCTATTTAATATTCTTATCATTGGTTTCTTACCTTATTCATAGGCATGAACTGCATAAATGTAACTTAAATAGTTTTTACTTATCGATTCATTTTATTGTAACATTTTAATACATTATATTGACTAAATTTAAATTTAACACAAGTGAATGGTCTAATGTAATGTTTGTTTATACAAAGGAACATTAACTACGCCAAATTGAAGGGCCGAGCATGTTTGGTATTATTAATCACCAAAATCTGTTTCATTTTAACAAAAAGAGAAAATATCTGTATTTCTGAGATGTAGTATTGTAACTATTTACATTGTTGCCCTTGTCATATTCATGATGTTTCAGCTGTTGTACACTCCGGCCTTCTTCAGGTAATATATGCTGGAGTTTCAAACTGAGCCATTTATTTCTTTCACTGGAACAGACTGTTCTCATTCCATGTGGCATGCCTCTTCTGGATATCTCCATTTCAGTTATTTTTCTTCATAACTCGTCAAACTTCTCCAGTGGATAAAAACACTGGCTGAAGTAATCTGACTTTTTGTGATTTTATAATCATTTCACCTCAAGCAAGGCAGGACTGCCACTGGTGCAGAGGGGTTACAGTGAGAGAAAAAAACAAGATACAGGAGATGTCAAAGAAAGGATAAGAGGTTGGGAATCAAGGTGATAGATGGCAATTCATGTTGCATTTTAAACTTTTAGAGATTGTAGCAACCAGGAAATCAAGCAAACAGAAAGGAGTTCCAGACATGAGATGGATGAAAAATGAAACTGTTAGAGTAAAAGAGGCAGTTACATTTAACTATTTTGATGGTAAAAAGGGTGGATATTGATGTCAATCTAGTAGCAAGTGTGGTCAGGGAATCAGAGAGAGAGAGAGAGAGAGAAAAAAAGAAGCTTGTCATAGTTGTCATGAAAATACTTGTAGAAAAGACAAAGGGAAACCACATCACTTGGTGAGAAAGTGCCTGAAGGCAGGCTGCCAGATCAGGACCAATTATATTGCAGATCCTTGTTTGGATTTTGTCAGACAGTATGAATAGCAAGAACAAATATGGCAACAGTATTCAATCTACAGACGAATGGTAGATTTATAAATGTTAAAAATGGATTCTGATGACTGAATTACTTATAGAAGTGTAGGCAAATTCTCTAAATGCCTGAAAGAGCAGAGTAGATTTCAGAAAATAAAATAAAAAAACAAACAACATTTTAAAGAAGCTTTAGCAATGTTTAACAAACATACCTAAAAAGGAAAGAAAAATGTTTTTTTTTCCCTCTTAAGACCACTATTACTGTATATTCTCTCAGCAAATTTATTTCTTAAATAGCAATTTTTAGAATTTGATAAAAAACAAGAATGAAATTAGATTTATACATTCTCACTTTACTCAAGAATTAACAAAATTAGTACACTATTAAATTGTTTATTTTCAAGAATATTTTTACCAGTTGATACAAATTATATATATTTCCAATATTATAAAGAAATAATTATGGATACATGCTAAACACTATTAAATTTCTTATTTATAAAAACTGTGTATAACATTCATTTTTAATTCTAAATAAGACATTGTATAAAAAAATACAGTTTCATGTTTTATCGAAATTCTAAAAATCACTTTCAAACAATAAAATTACATAGATAAGAGCATCAATAGGAAAAGTATCCTTATGACATGTCATTTTTTGTGGGTTTCTCTGTTAAACTTATTGACGTTTTCTATAGGTTCCTAACTTTTTTGCTGCAATTACCCCAAAACACAATTTCACTATTATCCATTACCCCGATGAACAAATACCTGTAATATAGGAAAAGAATTAATTATATTTTCATACATCAAAAACAGACGAAGTTAATGGAAATTATTTAATACAATAGTACCAATCTATGATAATCAGATATAGTAGCCATAACCTAGCTGTGATTCTTAATGTGAGTGTTGAGCTTGTATTGCCTGTGCCAGTTTATTTATTCTTGGCTTTGTGACTGAAAGGGCTATTTGGGTTTCATTTTCCACATTGAGACTGCTATATTTCTTGGTCTTCATTCCAAGAACTCAGTGTGAAATTATAAGCTGATAGTCTTTTTCCAAACAAAACATCCATTACCCCCAAAATATGGGCTCATTACCCCACTGGGGTAATTTACCCCAGGGTTGGGAAACATGGTTTTAAGCCATAAAAGCTTAAATGCTGCTAAGGAGGGAGAAGTCTGTCTAGTTACACAATCACAATATTAAGCAATTGCAGATATAATTATAAATGAAAGATGGAATGAGAAAATGCATTTTGAACACAAGGAATTTGTGAGCAGTGGGTGGGGATAATCACAGATGAAAAAGAACAGTAAGATAGAGAAACAAGAACAAAATGGAGACAGGAATGAAGAGGAAAGAAAGTTATTCCTCTATTTAAAATTTCAGTCAGCAGTTATCTAATTTTGGATAATTTGTTAGACTTAAAAAACATACACAAAGTACTAAGAACATTGGACATTTATAAAGTAAAAAAAAAAAAAAAAAAAATTAGAATACAAGATTAAAATTTAATAAATGCTAAAAAGATTTCATTTGAATTAACTGTTCATAACTTTGGATTGAATCAGACGAAGATTAATAAAGATAAGATGGAAAGATGATTCATAACCTTACATAACTTTCAGTCTTGGCCTTTTACAAAAGACAAGAAATTGGTTACAAAAAACTGGAAAAGTAACTTTTTTTTTAAATGTTTTTACAAACTCCTATAAGTATGCAAATCAAAAAAGAAATTTCTCTCCAGAGTTAAAAATGAAATAAAACATTTTGAAAAATATCAATATTCAAACTGTATCAATAAATGTCAGTATAAAGAGGATTAAAAAAAAGATACACCAAATTATATTAACTGTTGTTTAAAAAATAGTCATTCATCAACAAGAAATAACACAAAGCTGCATTAAAATAAACTTTTTTTTAAATTGAATTATACTTTTGAAAGATGTCATCAAATCAAATTTAAAATCTTTGAATCACAGGAAAATAAAAATTAGAATTAAAAATAATTTTTTTAAAAATCTGGAGTTGATGACAAAACATTTCTGCTTAAATGGTTATGATTTAACACTTCTTTAATGAAAGATTTCTATTTCAGATTGTGAAGCAAAATGGAAAAAAAGCACAAAAAAGAAAATGCTGCATTAGGATGTTCATCTTTAAATTAAATGCACAAATATTTAAATTATTTTGATTAGCAAAATTCATTCTTCCTTCAAATATTTAGTCATTTAAAACAACTGAAGCAATCCAAAGGACAGATTTCAAGAAAATTGTTTAAATTTACTCTTTTGGATTCCACTGGGAAAATTAAGATTTTTCACTTTGAATGCAGCAAAGCTTTTTTTTTTAGCTTTGTGAAAATTTTCAAATTCAAATGTTTACACTTACCAATTATTTTCTAATAATTAGCATGCATTAAATTGCTATGAAAATTTCCAGAGTTGTGGGAATGCTTTCAAAATCTAAGTAGTAAGGATATCTGACATTTTAGAAGAATTTTGGTATGCATGTACAAAAAAAGAAAGAAAAAAATTTTTCTTTCATGTTTTTAATTTTTGTTGTTTGCCAGTAAAAATAAAGGAAATTCATTGTAAACAACTAAAATATTGTAAATAACTAAAAGTCAAGTTAATTGTTGTGGAAGGGTAGAGGCTAAACGAAGTGAAAGAAAAGGAGACCATATTGTGGGAGGCTCAATCATATATTTAAAGTGGTTTTAAGAACTGTTTTTACCACAACTTACCCAAATCCTGGATGTACATTGTGGTGTGGATGTGTGTTGTGGTGCAGTGGCATAATGAAATTTCTTTGAAAGAACTATAGTATTCAAGACGTCTTTGATTTTGGTACTGGCACCATCTGACCAGAACTTTAGTAAGCTTGTCACTATTTCCATGGCAAAAAGAGTTCCACTCTTTAATCCTACAAGTTCAAAACTACAGATAGGTTCAATTTGTTTCAATGGGTTATTTAATGCTGACAAGATTTTTACAATAGATTCATATGAATAGATTATATATTCTTTATAAGAAATCAGTTTATAGTCCATGCTTGCCCATGGCTGGAACCTTAAAAGGTGCTACCACCCTGCATCAGAGTGGGCTTGGGAACAACATCAATTAAAAAGTGGTTCCATGCTTCTTAAAACTTGCCAACTAGAGGCTTTGTTACCAGATGCAGTTTGTCATACCCAGGTCACCTCATTGCAGAGGAGCAGTTGGTATATTCTGAAGCCCCAAGCCAACAGTGCTCCAGTTAAAACTCTGTGCTTTATCTGGAGCTGAATCACTGACATTTCCTCTGTATTCCATTTGTCAAGACGAAGTTTTAATCAAACAGGCTTTTAGAAAGAAAAGCCTGCCAGGATGCTTTCCTGAACCCTATAATTTTAACCTCTTCAAGTAGTGGGTCAGTTGTCATCCGTTCTCCTAGTCACTTCAAATCACCTCTTACACTTATATCACATATTCTGTAACCCTCTATCTTGAGTAACTCTTGAGCCTTTTATTGACTGAACTTTAGAGAAAAATGTATATCTAAACTTATTTATAAATGGAACTTTGTGTGTGTGTGTGTTACCTAAAGACTCTGAAACGGCCAAACAGATTTTCTTGAAAATTTACACAGTTGTTCTATAAGTGTCTGCGAGTGTTCTTAGCTAGGTTTTGTGTCGAGGTACTCCTGATAAATATCAAAAATCGATAATCGAAAAAAAAAAAAAAAAAAAAATCGAGTTATAGAAGGAGTGGTCCAATTTTAATCAAATTTGATACACTCATAGGCAAAGACAAACGATATTCAGAAGTTTCAAGGTTGCAGTTCTTTCACTAGTGCAGAAAATTGATAATATATATTTATATAAGGCAAGATGTTTCTGTGTGTGTGTTTATCTGCCTGTATGTATTTTTTCAGCCCTTTTATTTTAGTTTTTGCTTTGGGTTTGGCTCTAAGTAGGTATAATTGTAGTTCTTAGTCTCAGCCATGATACCATTTACTCAGAGGACTTATTTAGCCTTCAAAATTCAGTTTACGATGAAAAAAAAAAACTTATTTGATATCAATACCAGGAAATCAAAATTTGACTTACATCCATTCATTTTTCTTTCAGTTTACGGTTTCGCTTTAACTGGAAACAACTTGCTTTTTAGTCTTTCGTGCCAACATCCAAAGAGCCTGAGCACCAGGACCATGGATTAGTTTTAAAGCTTTCATTACATCCGAGCAACACCAGGCTATACTCCTGTTACATCAATAAATCTGTAGCCTCATGATGAAAAAAGCATTTGTTTTTTTTTTTTTAATTGCATACTGCCACTTTTTATACTGAATACAAATATTTTGCAGCAACTTATCTATATTGATATCAATAAGTCCATTGTCTTTGATGGAAAAGAAATCGATATTTTCTAATATGATTATCTCCCTTGTCAATGCACTTCATACATTGGCAAATATTCATCACAATCATTTTAGGGTAAAAATAATAATTATCATATTTGAGTAACGTTTACTCTGCTTGTTGCTGATTAGACATCAACACGAGATATTCTCATGTTAATTTTTTTGAGCTTACTCTTCCATGCTTGCTCAAGGCATGTTGGAAAGAGCGCTTGGAGATTTTCCCCACAGTAAATTACCAGTTCTTTCTCCAGTAGACTAGTTTCCAATTAAAGTTATATAACCAAGTTTGTCCTGCTATTTACCCATAGCTGAAAGAGATTGTTTCATGCCTTTCCCAAGAGTATTAGCAGTAAGTGAATGAAATGAATTCGACTGGAATTTAAACTTGGCTGTTCGATTTCATAATTCATTGCTCCATCATGCCTTTATCATTTTGCACAAGTACTAATCCACTTGTAAGTTGGTTGAATGGATTGGTTACTTATTCTCAACAAATAATAAAGCACTTAATACCAAATATACAGAAGTTTTTATTTTTTAAAATCATATCGCCCCGAGCAAGGCGGTAACGCCACTGATGTGCAGGGGGCTATGTAAGAGTAAGATTGGAAAAGAGAAAACCACATTCTAAACAGGGAACAAGGGATGAGCCTCTACACCTGTTCAATAGACGTGGGTGGAGTGTGAACCGGGTGATAGTTTAGTCTATCTACTCCAATTAAGAAAAAAAAAAAAGAATGGAAAAGAGTAAAAGAATGGAAAGAGAAAACCGGAAACCACATCCTAAACAGGGAACAAGGGACGAGCCTCTACAGCTGTGTGTGTATATGTGTATCAGCATTACAGCAAATTTCCGCAAAGATTCATTTTAATACAAGTTGACCATTGAAATTCCAACAATGTCTTAAATACAGGAGAATTGTAAATTACTTGGAAGACTACAAATGTGTCTACAACGAATTTACCAAATTTTATATTCCTTATTCAACTGCAAAACTAAAGAATGATGCCCTCTTTAAGGCGTTAAGTATCACACGCTTTTAATGGCATATATGTTAGAGGAAGCATGCATTTCAGACATTTATCAAAGAATTCAATAAAAGAAATATCTAAGTTTCAAACTATCCTGATGCTTTAAGATATATACGCTGTGTATAATTAGTGAGTCAGAGGTCAATTATTGAGTTATTCTTAAATGGATTCATGTTGTGTTTCAGCTAATGGTTATTCATTTAGAAATTTTTCTGGAATCAAAAGATACCAGAAAACTGATTATATAATTTTTTTCCACACATCTGTTTCTTCACAATTACTGATTTTAAGTTGCTAGGATTTATTTTTCTTTGTGTCATTTATTTTTTTTTTTATTATTTTTTTAGCAAGAACAAAGAATATTGTAATAATAATAATAATAAAGATGTCCAAACATCCATTTTGCAAAAAAATCTGCTTTGAGGAAAAAAAAAAAAAAGTTGTGGTTATGAATTGTATAAAATAGAAAGGATTGTAGAGAAAACTAATTCTAAGAGGGAGACATCTGGTGGAAGATTTTCAGGTTAGAGGGAAAATTTTGCAAGAAAAACATCAGTGGAAAACAAAAACAAATGGCTGAGCCTAAACAAGGACTGCAAAAGAATGGATTAAAGGCAACATTCCCCCCCCACACACCCCAAATCTAAACTAAAACCAAGTAACAATTTATTGATTAAAATTTATAGCATGTTCACAAAAGCCTCATGAATTTACTGAAATAACAAGTTAAAAATAAGGGATAATGGGTGAAAGAATGGATGCGAGAGTGATGGTTTGTGAGGAAGAAGGGTGTTTAAAATAGCCAGGAGTGTGGGAAAGAAAAAAATACAAATGATTAAAAAAATGTAAAGTAGAATGCTACAAGATGGCGTGGGGAGGTAAATAAATAGATAAAATTTTTTAAAATCTGGAATAAAATTTCTTTTTTTTTCATTAACTTAGTCTGAATCTTTCAAGGACAAAGATCAATGCAGAGAAAAAAAATCATGACAAAAATTTTTAGTGACAAAAGAATCTTTTAGAGGACAGACCAAAATTGATGATTTAAGATGTTTGCCAAATTTTAATGTCTGTAGTCTTGTGCCAGACAGAACTAAATATTTTTGTCATGTCAAATCTTTGTCATGAATTTGATAAGTTAAAATAAATTTTGCTTCAATTTTGGTTAAGACAGATGGTAGAAAAATGAAGGGCATTTAGATGAAGGGAAGTGAGAGGTCAGATCAATGTGGTGGCATTGGATGTAAGGGAATGAAAAAACTGGACTGGGCCTAGGGGATGCGGGGTATAAAATAAAATTAGCTTACATTACTTACAAAAAGATGAAGTTAATCTAATTCATGCAATTGGGGAAAAACAAATTTTGTTTAGCTCAATTTCTGATCAGCAAGCCTCCACCCAGTATTTGATAAAAAGAGTTGTATGGGTTATGTCTTGAAGGCTGTCACAATGCGTCGGAAAAATAAAGGAAGGTAAGAAAGTGTTTGTATTACCTATTTATTACATCAATATTTTGAGATTAAAATCTCATCTTCAGAATGGCAGAGAAGCCTTTGACTGTCTTAACTTCGTCACGGTCCTTCTTATGAACGGCTGGTGAGCTTTGTCCACTGTACGTGCGTGTGCGTGTGTGTGTGTGTGTGCACGTGTATTCTAGTCTGCGTGTGTGTGTGTGTGCACGTGTATTCTAGTCTGCATGTGTGTGTGTGCGCACATGTATTCTAGCTGTTGTACGTGTGTGTGTGTATTCTAGCTGTTGTACGTGTGTGTGTGTATTCTAGCTGTTGTACGTGTGTGTGTGTATTCTAGCTGTTGTACGTGTGTGTGTGTATTCTAGCTGTTGTACGTGTGTGTGTGTGTGTGCGTGTGTGTGTGTATTCTAGCTGTTGGACGTGTGTGTGTATTCTAGCTGTTGGACGTGTGTGTGTATTCTAGCTGTTGGACGTGTGTGTGTATTCTAGCTGTTGTACGTGTGTGTGTGTGTGTGTATTCTAGCTGTTGTACGTGTGTGTGCGTGTGTGTGTATTCTAGCTGTTGTACGTGTGTGTGTGTGTGTGTATTCTAGCTGTTGTACGTGTGTGTGTGTGTGTGTATTCTAGCTGTTGTACGTGTGTGTGTGTGTGTGTATTCTAGCTGTTGTACGTGTGTGTGTGTGTGTGTGTATTCTAGTCTGTTGTAGTGTGTGTGTGTGTGTGTGTATTCTAGCTGTTGTACGTGTGTGTGTGTGTATTCTAGCTGTTGTACGTGTGTGTGTGTGTGTGCGTGTGTGTGTGTATTCTAGCTGTTGGACGTGTGTGTGTATTCTAGCTGTTGTACGTGTGTGTGTGTGCGTGTGTGTGTGTATTCTAGCTGTTGGACGTGTGTGTATTCTAGCTGTTGTACGTGTGTGTGTATTCTAGCTGTTGTACGTGTGTGTGTATTCTAGCTGTTGTACGTGTGTGTGTATTCTAGCTGTTGTACGTGTGTGTGTGTGTGTGTATTCTAGCTGTTGTACGTGTGTGTGTGTGTGTATTCTAGCTGTTGTACGTGTGTGTGTGTGTGTATTCTAGCTGTTGTACGTGTGTGTGTGTGTGTGTGTATTCTAGCTGTTGTACGTGTGTGTGTGTGTGTGTATTCTAGCTGTTGTACGTGTGTGTGTGTGTGTGTGTGTGTATTCTAGCTGTTGTACGTGTGTGTGTGCGCGTGTGTATTCTAGCTGTTGTACGTGTGTGTGTGTGTGTGTGTATTCTAGCTGTTGTACGTGTGTGTGTGTGTATTCTAGCTGTTGTACGTGTGTGTGTGTGTGTGTATTCTAGCTGTTGTACGTGTGTGTGTGTGCGCGTGTGTATTCTAGCTGTTGTACGTGTGTGTGTGTGTGTGTGTGTATATATATTCTAACACATTGGAAGAACTTATTGAGTATTCACAATAAATTTGCTGCAGCATTAATAAACGATATTTTATTTATAACAAAAACTTACTTAAATTTGCTAGGACCCAAAATGTGTACAAAGGGTTGACTCATTCTCATTCACTTTATATTCAAAGAGGGGTTTTCGCTCAAACTTTTTCTTCTCCAGAACTGTTACTCTGTGGAGCAAACTCCCGAGAGGATGCTTCCCTGATCAGCATGATCTTAAACTGTACAGCTTAAAAGTCAAGTATTATCACACGACGCCCAATATCAACTTTAGACGTTCTATTCTGCTAAACTGAACTGTTAGCAATTAGATAGTTTTTTATACAGAATAACATTGAAATGGGTAGATTGGGTTAATTCATTATTATCGGATCCACATATCCCTAAAATATGCACTTCTTACTTTCTCCCTTTATGCCCTTACAACAATCGCTACCTTGAGTGGCTCTTGGGTCTTGTTTTAGGTGAACAGTAGTATTTTACGTGAAAGTATTAAAGAAAGCCCATTCCTGATTTTAGTGTGGCATAAGCAATTCCAAAAATAAAATTAAAACAAAAACTTACTAAATGAATTGATCTTCAGGTGATTGGAATTTCAAACTGAACCCTTCATTTTAATCATTAGAGTAGATTGTTCTAGTTTCATGTGTCATGCCTCTTCCAGATCTCAATATTAGTTATCTCCTTTTAATTCAACTACATTTTTTTGCTCACTGCTGCTCACCAGGTACTGAACTCATAACTCCTTGGGTCAAATCACATTTGGATCCAACCAACACTTTAACAACTGGGACATTTGTTTTTTTTTGTTTTTTTCTATTTATGAAATTTAAGGCTACAAGATTTAAGCAACTATTTAAGTAACTTGAAAACTGGGTATTGTGCATTTCAGTGCAATGGATATCGGCTTGGAATGATAAAATCAGAAAGCCAAGTTTGAATTCCAGTTGAATTCATTGTAATCACTTAAGAACAAATACCCTTGAGAAAAGGTATTAATCCATCACTTCTCCCTCCAGCTAAGTGTTAAATAGAAGTACAGAATGGTTTAATAGCTTTGATTAGCAAGCAGTCTACAAAAGAAAGTAATGGCAACCTACTGCAGGGAAAATCTTCTGCCCAGCCAGTCATGTCTTTTTTAAGACATGATTGCCCAAGCAAATATCACATATAGCAATTAACTGACTGACTGGGTCAAAACCCAAAGTTTCTTAAATGTATTACAAGATATTAAAAATTCAATATTGATACCCAAATGGGCAAAAGGTTTAGGTGGGTAAGTATTTGGCTCCCTTCACAAGGAAAATCAATACAATGTTTCGGAAATATTTTCACTAATACAGATGCTATGAAAAGAACAACAAAATAAAAGAAAAACAAACAACATCCGTATTAATTATTAAATGTTTACAAATTTTGTTTGATTTCCATATTGCAAAGCCTAAAAATGAAGTGTGGCATACTAATTAGCTGAAAACAATTCAGAAATAGTCAATTTTTAAGCCAAAGATGCTTATGTACTAATTTCACTGGAAAAGGCATGAACCCAATTCTTCCTTCATTTTTATTTGACGTGAAACCACCCACACAAATAAGACGCATAGTCGACAAAAGTAGGAATAAATCTACACCTGGCCCTAACGGATGTCCTACACTTCTTAAATGGTTACAAATTATCTTGAAGTTAGTATGGAAAAATTACCATATCAGTCAACAGTGGATGATAGCTGATGGGGGTACATATCCAAAGAAAAGAATTCCAAGGACATCAGTCAATTTCGGCCAATTTCGCTTTGCAATGTAAAAGGAAAGATATTTTTCGCAGTTTAGGCATCGAGGTTGACCAAATACCTTCTCAATAACGAGTATATCGATACTCAGTATAGAAGAGTGATTTTCCAGGAATAGCTGGTTGCTTAGAGCATGAAAACATAATTCAAAAAGCAAAAATTAAAAGAAAAGACTTAGATGTCATTTGGTTGGATTTAGCTAATGCCTACAGATCAGTACCTCACCAAATTATACAATTATCATTACAGATGTACCATATTTCTGAGGAAATATCTAATATGCTAGGAACTTATTTTGATGGTCTCTGTGTGACACTATATTTTGCATGTAAACAAGCAAATGTCAAGCTATACCGGAAAAAAATCTTCTCAGATCTGGTGGCATTTGGGAGGTATTTGCAGACCTTTCTGGTTGGCATAATGATTACCCCAAAATAATATCAAGTAAGGCTCTGCGACCAGATATTGTTCTTCTATCAATGGTGAACTATAAAATCATCCTGGTTGAATTAAAAGTACCAAATGAAAGCCGGATGGAACAAAACCACGATTATAAAACTAATATGAAAATCTAAAATCAGAGCTAATAAAGGAGGGGATTAATGTAATTGTTGCAGGCACTATCAATTTCTGGGCCAAATTGAAATCAAAGTGTGTAATAGGGCCAAAAGTATAAAACGCTTAATATAAGTAACTGAAAAGTTTGATGTGGATATGGAAAAAAAGAAATATTCTGTGGAGTGTTTTAGCGAACATGACGGCATGACATTAAATGACAGATCATGAATGTGTAATGAGATTCACGTTGCATTCTCAGAAATGCAGGGTTTGCCGTTTTTTCGAAATTTTTCGGAAATCTAATTTCATTGTTAGACATTTGAACTAGTATATCTGCAACACTTGTATATCGTTATAATAGTGCCTCACATAAATGAGGGGGGCTGGTGTGCAAGTGAAACTGTTGAGAGGAAGACCCCGAAATGGTGCATATTCTCTCCTGATGACCCCAATTTAAATATAAATTTGAGAGGAACACATTAAAAGGAATTCAATGAAGTCATATACCGTAGGAGAAGCTCAGTGGAAATGTCATTGGCAGGAGGAGCATTACAGATTCAGTTCGCTTCAGGTGAGTTTCAATTACTTTCTAGTAATTTCCTTCTTGTATATTGTGTATTTGGGAAATAATCTCTTCTACAGGTTTCATTAAAAATGACAAAGTAAGTTTTATTAAGTTTTTTTATATAATTTTTCATGTGTTCGTATAATTTTTTTTTTTCAAACTCAAATTATATAAGAATTGTCCAAAGGTTTTGTACTTTCTAGTGCTTTCAACTACACTTTTAGCCATTATCAAGAATTGTTTTACTTTTGAATGAAAATGTCGAAAGTTTATGCATATAGAGTCTTATGTATGTTAAATTCCGAACATGGTAAGCACATTGTTATGTTCATAATTGATGTTAAGTGTAGGATTTCTCTTTTTTATTAGTAATGCTGCCATTATTTTCAATCTTTTGCATATAGATGATGCTATTATGTAAGTATTATCACTAAGTAGGTCCTGGAAGATCTCAAAGTGTGTTTAAATAAGAGCAGATGGAGCTGCTGTTGGAAAGGTGTAATGTCAATTTTATTGTCAATTTTGTGGTGGTGTAGCCAATGTAATTGTTTACGGATTTGGAGAGGTGAGGAACACAGTTCTTCAATGGACAAATTCCTAAAACGACACTGTTTCTCTGCAGTTTAGATTTTGAAGGTAAATTATTATTGATAATGAGGTTGACAGTTTGGAATTTTTTATAATAGATAATTTTCTTGTTTGAATTGGTCAGTGTTACATAATTTTGGGTGATATTGCAAAGTGAAGATTCATCCTGTCTGTAGCTATAGTGTATTTGATTTTTGAAAAAAAGTATTGTTTTTGTTTACATGTTTGTGGTTGCCATTGGTTACATTATGAAAAGAAAGTTTTATATGGTAATCAAGTTAATAATTTGGAAAGCAGTAATTGACAAGCGTTCGTTTCAAATTGTATAGGTCTTTAAAGAAAAGTGATGAGGAAGATCAATTCTCATACGCTCTACTCTCATAAGGAAATTTTTAATAACACCAGTTTTGTACCGTAGAGGACATTGACTAATAAAATTAAGGTGGCAAGAAATTTTGCTCATGATTTTCTTTATATACTGGAGTTGTGAAAGTATTATTAGAATCTACAAGAACATCCAGAAATGTGAGTTTGTTTCTTTAGCTAAGCTCATATATGAAGTTGATAATTTTTTTTTCAAAAGTAGTTTTAAGATGATCAATTTTGTATTTGTTGTCAGCTAAAAAAAAAAAAAAAATCAACGTATCGAACATATTTTTTGGTTTAGTAACTTTTTTAAAAACTTTTCCACATGGGGCATATAGTTTCAGAATATTTGTTTGGACGTTATTTTTAATTGATACTAGTATTTGAGTTGATATTCTGTTTCTTAACTAAAGAGGGAGTATATATAATCTCACTCTACTGACTCGAATAGTTATGAGTAATTTTGTTAAGACAATCTTGCCAAATGAAATATCTTCCTAGCAAAATTTCTCAAATATTCAGGCTGAGATTATATATATATATATATATACACACATTGTTTAATAAACAGAAAATCTACTCAAATATATCGATTAAAAATATTCAAACAAATATACTGGCTGTTTATTTCATTTATCCTTGGAACTTTCCATAATAAAAATATATATATAATCTTTAAATAATCAAGAAGAAAGATGCCGTTGACAGGAGCTGTTAATTGTGCACAGATGTTTTTGACTGAAGAACATCAATTATTAAGTTTTCATTCAAACTTGTCTTTCACACTTTATATGATGAAGTTTGGAATATTTGTAAAAATCAGATGCACCTTACAATGGATGGAGACAGAAATAAATCCAGGGTATTTTTTAAAAGGGGTGGGGGTGGAGATACAGGGTAGCACATTTGTTATCAGCAAGTTAATTTAGAATTTTCATAAGAACACTTGGGTTGTTGACTTATTAATGTCTTTGAGAATGGTATGAATCCACTATGGGTAATTAGCAAGAGTATTTGAAAACCTTTAGGCAGTCCAACTATGAAAAACTTAATCAGACCCCCACCACCAAAAAATAAAATAAAAACTAAAAACAGAGGCTTAGATAAAAGAGAAATGGGTGTGTTATCAAATCCACCCTACTAAAAGGAAAAAAAAAAAGGAAAAAAAAAAAGGAAAGGAAAAAAAAAAGGAAAAAAAAAAGGAAAAGGAAAAAAAAGGAAAAAAAAAAGGAAAAGGAAAAGGAAAAAAAAAAGGAAAAAAAAAAAAGGAAAAGGAAAAAAAAAAGGAAAAAAAAAAGGAAAAGGAAAAAAAAAAGGAAAAAGGAAAAGGAAAAAAAAAAAGGAAAAAAAAAAAGGAAAAGGAAAAAAAAAAGGAAAAAAAAAAGGAAAAGGAAAAAAAAAAAGGAAAAAAAAAAGGAAAAGGAAAAAAAAAAGGAAAAAAAAGGAAAAGGAAAAAAAAAAGGAAAAAAAAAAGGAAAAGGAAAAAAAAAAGGAAAAAAAAAAGGAAAAGGAAAAAAAAAAAGGAAAAAAAAAAGGAAAAGAAAAAAAAAAAGAAAAGGAAAAGGAAAAAAAAAGAAAAAAGGAAAAGAAAAAAAAAAGGAAAAAGGAAAAAAAGGAAAAAAAAGGAAAAAAAGGAAAAGAAAAAAAAGGAAAAAGGAAAAAAAGGAAAAAAAAGGAAAAAAGGAAAAGAAAAAAAAAGGAAAAAAGGAAAAAAAGAAAAAAAAAGGAAAAAAAGGAAAAGAAAAAAAAAGGAAAAAAGGAAAAAGAAAAAAAAGGAAAAAGGAAAAAAAGAAAAAAAGGAAAAAAAGAAAAAAAGGAAAAAAAGAAAAAAAGGAAAAAAAGAAAAAAAGGAAAAAAAGAAAAAAAAGGAAAAAGAAAAAAAGGAAAAAAGAAAAAAAGGAAAAAAGAAAAAAAGGAAAAAGAAAAAAAGGAAAAAGAAAAAAAGGAAAAAGAAAAAAAGGAAAAAGAAAAAAAGGAAAAAGAAAAAAAAGGAAAAAGAAAAAAAAGGAAAAAAGAAAAAAAGGAAAAAGAAAAAAAGGAAAAAGAAAAAAAGGAAAAAGAAAAAAAGGAAAAAGAAAAAAAGGAAAAAGAAAAAAAGGAAAAAGAAAAAAAGGAAAAAGAAAAAAAGGAAAAAAAGAAAAAAAGGAAAAAAGAAAAAAAGGAAAAAGAAAAAAAGGAAAAAGAAAAAAAAGGAAAAAGAAAAAAGGAAAAAGAAAAAAGGAAAAAGAAAAAAGGAAAAAAGAAAAAAGAAAAGGAAAAAAGAAAAAAGGAAAAGAAAAAGAAAAAAGGAAAAGAAAAAAGGAAAAGAAAAAAGGAAAAGAAAAGGAAAAGAAAAAGGAAAAGAAAAAGAAAAAAGGAAAAGAAAAAAGGAAAAGAAAGGAGGAAAAGAAAGGAGGAAAAGAAAGGAGGAAAAGAAAGGAGGAAAAGAAAGGAGGAAAAGAAAAAATGAAAAGAAAGGAGGAAAAGAAAAAATGAAAAGAAAGGAGGAAAAGAAAAAAATGAAAAGAAAGGAGGAAAAGAAAAAATGAAAAGAAAGGAGGAAAAGAAAGGAGGAAAAGAAAAAGGGGAAGAAAAAGGAAAAAAGGGAAAAAGGGAAAAGGAAAAAAAGAACTTGTTACTGAAACCATACAGATGTGGCTTGGTGTATTATAGAAGCTTCTAGGAAGCAAACATAAGGAAAAATGATGTTAATCAGAAAAGCACATTTTTGTTGTAATTTTTATGTATTTTTCTACAAAATTTCATGAAAGAACGGATCAACAAAAATGTTGCAATATTAACAGCACACTTCTTTTTTTATTATACTAAACTTTCAGTGTTAATAACTTGGAAAAGTTACAGACAATATTAGATTTACTACTGCTACATTTATTCTCATGTTACAAAGATGTTGGTATTTTAAACATTAATTTGACTTGTAGATCAAAAAGACTAATTATAAGAGGATCATGATTTCCTACGAAAAACAATGAAGTTGACAACACAAAAGAAAAGAAAAAAATATTGATAACTTATGAAAGCAAAAAGTAATTTGACTTTTTGGACAAATGAAGATTCAAATTTTTACCAGAAACACAAAAAAAAATGGCCTCTCCAATTTTGGATGAAATACAGTTTTGAAGGTATGCTCTATTTTTAGGAGAAAAGTACTCTATGTCTGAGACAGATCATATATAAATATAGACAGTGTGGACTTAGGTATAGAAAGTAAATGGCAACAGAGTTTCATGCTTAAACACAATCATATATGGAAGAATAGCTTGATTATGATTGTTACTAGGGGTTTACAGGTAGAAAGCTTAGGTAGTTCCAGTTTATTCACTAGGACTAATTATAGGCAGGAAATAGTAAGTTCCTGTAATTTTATTGTGGTGCAGTGGATATTGGCTTGGAACAAGAAATCAGACCACTAGACTGGCAACAAATGTAACTTCCTCTTCAACTATAGTAGTTTCTTTTCTTGCACTTTCCACTGTTGGAACTCCCTTCTGTACACGAGCTTCCATGATAGCTGCAATCTCCAAGTGTTTAAATGCAATGTCAATTGTGATCTTTTATTCCCTGGATCCCCATCTTTCTCTTATCCCCCCTCCACGAACCCCCTTTTTCTTGTATTTTTTTTTTTTTGCTCTTCTCTTGTAACCTTCCGCACACTGGTGGCAGTACTGCCTTGCTTGGGTGAATTGATATAATTATATATATATATATATATATATATATATATATATATATATACACACACACACAGAGGATGAGTTTAGTAATCTGAACAAGTCTCGTAATAAGGAGTTCTCAAAATTCCAGATAACAAATTTAATTGAATAAATTACGAACTCTAATTTGTATGACTATTTAGACCAATAGGATCTTTAGACTTTTTTAATGAATCTCATTCCCTGTTATTTACCCACATTGAACAGAAAAATCTTTAAACCTTAAGTGGCACGTATCCCTAATTGATGATCAGCAGATATTATCAGTTGAGGATTTAAAACTTTTTGCATTGATAAAGGATATCATTAATTCCTGATTAGCTTCTAAATGGCTAATTGGCAACTGATGGAGTTACAATGTTGTCATTTCCTGAAGTATTTGCTTGCAAATAAAGCTAGAACAAGCCAAAGACGGCACTATTTCTGCATGCAGACTTCTCAAAGAGAAAAGAGGCAAAAAAGAAAGAAAAAAAAAAAGGAAAAAAAAGGAGACCACTTGATGAAAAGAATGCACAAATCCATTATGCATGGCGTGCTTCAAAAAGTATCATACTGGTAAAGAATATCAAATTATACAATAAAAACAGACAATAACCAGTGCTTTTTGTTTTTTTTGCAGCCTACAACAATCCTGCCAGCTGCTACAAGTCTATTTTGCACAAAATAAAAAAATCACGACAGCAACATCTACTTTTGATAGAACATGATCAGTACCTTAACCAATCTGGTAAAAGATAAAAACATTTTGAATAATTTATAAAACTATTCAAACAATATATATACATTTACATTATACCTAAAGGAAATACTATACTGAATACGAGGTTTCAAACTATTTTATCAACTTTGCAATTGAAATACAAGTTCTTAACATTTTCCAATCAACTATGATAATTATATGTCAGAGTCAGTCCGTCAAGTGCTATACATGATACACGCTTAGGCGATCATGTCTCAGAAGAGATGACCGACTGGGCAGAAGATTATCCCACTGTATGTAGCCATTACTTTCTGGTTGCCAACAAAGTCATAGAACCCAATCTGTCCTGTTATTTAACCCATGCCTGGAGGGAAGAGATGGATTAATACCTTTCCCAAGGGTATTTGCATGTAAGTGAAGGCAAGAAATTCAACTGAAACTAGAACTTGGCTCCCCGATTTCTCATTCCGAGTCGATATCCACTGCACCATAATTCCGCACATCTGATGTTAGAGTACTGTACTCATAAAATAGCAAAGTTAAAAATAAAACTAGCAATTTTACATTGAACAATGTAATAAGACAAACTTTAAAATTATGATTTGATTTGGTGCATGCCTGTTTAAGGGTTCACAACAATGTGGTTAAGGAAGGCAGTGAATAAAAAAACATTTTTCAGCAGGATTATTACAGATGACTATTTGATTGTTTAAAGCTGATGTAAGAATGGCCATTTGGGCAGCAAGGGCTAGGAAGAGGCAGTTGAAATTCAAGAGATCAATAAAACAGACGGCATTGTTATTAATTTTATTTCTTCCAAGTTAGAATTATTTAATACTCTTTGAAAGAATTCCATTATATTTTGTTTCTTACAAAGAATCATGTGTGCATGTAGGGAGAGCTTATCTGCTCTAATGGTGACTGCTGGTATGTGATGCAGCTTCCAAGAAGAGATTCCAGCCAAATGGCATATACAAAAGAAAAGGATTTGAAATGAAAAACAAAAACGAATCTGGATTCTTCAATTCCCAAGAGGAAGGAGGGAGAAAGAGAGATCTGATATCTAAGTAATACATATAGAAAAATTTGTCACTCAACTGATTAATGTTACCTTCACCATCTCAACTATGGGGTTTCATAGGCGGACACTCATGCAAATGTTCCATCTATCTCTCTCATATAGGCGTGAGTATGTATATAATAAATATACATATTATCCTATGTTTTACTCACAACTTAGCTTCATGCATCACAACAATTTCCAAGTGATTAATATATCATACTGGCTTATTTATGATTAAAATTTTTAATACTGTTCCTCTTTTAAAAATTTGCTATGGGTAAGATTGTATGTACAAATATTTTTATATTTATTAAATATATGAACAATTTAGGTAATATTTTTGGTCTATTATACAACATTGAGCATTTACCATTCACACCTGATTAATATATATTACAAGAAAGTGAAAGAACATGTAGATTAAAACCCACTGTTCAAGCATTTACTTTTATAGAGTGCTCAATACAGTGTAGAGCTTAATATTGTAATTTTGTTATTACAACTATTGTAATAAAATTACAATATATATATATATTTTTTTTTTCATTGACAACTTGCAGTAAGTACCTAGTATTGCATGGAATGGGAAGAGAAAGAATTCCCATGAACAATTTAAGCATTGGTCTTTATAAGGGGAAATGCACCACAATGTAGAAAATTGATAGTGCTCATTTGTAGCTCTGACAGGTGCAACTTCAGCTAGTGCAGCAGTATAAAATTGGGCTGGGTAAATGTTAGAGGTTTGCTTTTGGGTTGGCTGTGTAAAAATGTCCTCTTGAATAAATTTTCAAGGGGTGTGTAAGTTTTGAAACAATTTGGACGAAAAATGTGGAAGTGTATGTTAACAGAAATCACAGAGGATACACACACATCTTCAGTTTTATTTTTATATATATATATATATATATAGTTAGGGCCATAACAAATCGTTCTTTTGATATTGATGGATAGTACTCCTCGATATCAAATTGGGTAAAAGAGCAGTTTTTTTTCTTTTATGTTATATAACAAATTTGTTACATCCGTGGTGTCTTTCCATCCATGTCACAATGTACAATTGATACATAACTATATAATTATATTAAGCTCTATAATATTCATTATATTGAGCACTCAAAATAATAAAATAAATGCCAGAGCACTCAAAATAATAAAACCTTGAGTTCTCTTCACCAGGAATTATATATATATATATATATATATATATATATATATATATATATAAAACAAAAAGAAGCAGTTTGAAGTATAATTTCAAATAGATTCTATTAATATTAGTTATTAAAAGAATTAAAACTGATCTAGCAATAGGTGTCAATGTAATTAAATGTATTTATTTACAGAGCCAATATTGTGTGTGTGTGATCATGTGTTTTATGTTCTGAATGTAGTAAGCATTTTGTTACTGTGTAATTGATATTAAGTGTTGGATTTTTCATTTTATTAATAACCCTTCCATTATTTTACATGAGATCTCTCTCATATATATATATATAATATATATATATATATATATATAGATGAGGGTCATTCAATAAATAAGGTGAATTTTTCGGTATAAGGACTTCTAATACAGATAGAACCTTACTCCCCACTTTACTTCTTTTTCAAAATCGCTGACTGACACCAATTCGGTCGGGTTTCAATCCTGGGTTAAAAGCAATCAAAGTCTAACCGTAATGATGAGCTGTGATACAGCGAAGCAGATCTGTCTGCAGATGACTATATATCTCATATATTGAGACTGGTATAACAATGATTGACAAAGATACATTAGAAAGGCTGGAAGAATGGCAAAATATAGAAAGACAATTAGAAAAAGTGTGAAACCTAGACAACTAATTGGCAAACAAAATGTATACAAATCAAGAAAAGAAGATGAATGAACCTACAGAACCTTTTTTCGGCCATATTCAAAAATGTCTGTAGTTGACAGATTTGTTTTTGATAGTATCAAGAATTATTGACATTCCACCCCCCCCCCCCCCCGCCTTAGCCAATTCCCCACCCAGCCTTTCAAATACCTGCCGTCAATTTGTGGCTGAACTAGATTCATTTTCTTGAATCAAACATAAAAGTAAACTAGAGAAAAAAATATGTAAAGAAAAATGTTGATAATGTTCCATTCAGGAAGCTTCTGTTTGCAGATGAATGTGCGATAACCAAATCTTATTTGTTTAATCTGAAAATCAATCAGTCTTAGTCTCATAAGTGAACAAAAAGAGAAAGGAGAGAAAATGAATGAACCATTAGCAGAAGCGGAAGATTTGAATGCCAACGGAAATATGGAAAAGCAAAATGAAATCATGATGTTTTCCAAAACCTACTGGCAACTTCAGGGGTCAGTGTATGCAAGAGTGACATTTTATAGGTTGCTGGAATTGCAAGGCTTGGACTATATCTTTGTCTGCATTCTGTTTAAACTTATTTTACTAAAATAAAAGAAAATATAGTTTAAATGTTATTGTTGCTATATTTGAGAGGTTTTTTCAAACAGTTTCAAGTTGATATATTTTGCTGGACTGATTGTGATTGGTGAGTGATATAACGAACCTCATTTTGTTGCTTTTTTATAACTTGAAAAAAAGAAAAAAATCCACTTTTCATTTGCATCAACAACGAAAAAAAAAAGGTTACATTCTGAAAAAACAGAGCACAAAGAGAAGGTGCAATATGATAAAAAAAACCAAAAAAAAACCTGAGAGCGAGAGAGAGATCGAGAGAGAGATCGAGAGAGAGAGAGAGAGAGAGAGAGATCGAGAGAGAGAGAGAGAGAGAGAGAGAGAGAGAGAGAGAGAGAGAGAGAGAGAGAGAGAGAGAGAGAGAGAGAGAGAGAGAGAGAGAGAGAGAGAGAGAGAGAGAGAGAGAGAGAGATGCGCGAGAGAGAGAGAGAGAGAGATCGAGAGAGAGAGAGAGAGAGAGAGATCGAGAGGGGGAGAGAGAGAGAGAGAGAGAGAGAGAGAGAGAGAGAGAGAGAGAGATCGCGAGAGAGAGAGATCGCGAGAGAGAGAGAAGAGGGGGGGGGGGGATCGCGGGGAGAGGGAGATCGCGGGGAGAGGGATCGCGGGGAGGGGGATCGCGGAGGGGGATCGGCGGGGAGAGAGATCCCGCGGGGAGAGGGAGAGATGCGCGGAGAGAGATCGCGGGGAGAGGGATCGCGGGGGGGGTCCCGACGAGGGAGAGAGAGACCGACGGGGAGAGAGAGATCGACGAGAGAGAGAGATCGACGAGGGGAGAGAGATCCTTCGAGAGGGGAGAGACAGCGAGGGGGGGAGATGCGCGGGGAGAGAGGATCGCGAGGAGAGAGACAACGAGGGAGAGAGAGGATCGACGGGGAGGGGGGGGATCGCGGGGGGGGGGGGGGATCGCGGGAGAGAGAGAGATCGCGGGGAGGAGAGAGATGCGCGGGGAGGAGGATGCGCGGGAGAGAGGATCAGCGAGGGAGAGGGAGAGATCATCGAGAGGGAGAGAGGGGGATCCTTGAGAGGGGAGGATCATGAGGAGGAGAGGGAGATGTGGGGAGATCGCGGGGAGAGGATCGCGGGGAGAGGGGGAGAGGGGGGGGGGGGGAGAGAGATGCGCGGGGGGGGAGAGAGATCGCGGGGGGGGGGGAGAGATCGCGGGGAGAGAGAGAGAGAGAGAGAGAGAGAGAGAGAGAGAGAGAGAGATCGCGGGGGGGGGGGGGGGGGGGGGGGGGGGGGGGGGGGGGGGGGGGGGGGGGGGGGGGGAGAGAGAGAGAGAGAGAGAGAGAGAGACCGAGAGAGAGAGACCCGCGAGGGAGAGAGAGATCGAGAGAGAGAGAGATCGAGAGAGAGATGGGGGAGAGATGCGCGGGGAGAGAGATCGAGAGAGAGGATCGAGAGAGAGAGACCGGGGAGAGAGAGAGAGAGATGCGCGAGCGAGAGAGGATCGCGGACGGGGAGAGAGAGATCGCAGGCGAAGAGAGAAAGATAGCGAGCGAGAGAGAGAGAGATCGCGAGCGAGAGAGAGAGAGATCGGCGAGCGAGAGAGAGAGAGAGATCACGAGCGAGAGAGAGATCACGAGCGAGAGAGAGAGAGAGATCACGAGCGAGAGAGAGAGAGATCACGAGCGAGAGAGAGAGAGAGATCACGAGCGAGAGAGAGAGAGATCACGAGCGAGAGAGAGAGAGAGAGAGAGAGATCACGAGCGAGAGAGAGAGAGAGAGATCGAGCGAGAGAGAGAGAGAGATCACGAGCGAGAGAGAGAGATCACGAGCGAGAGAGAGAGAGAGAGAGAGAGAGATTGTGAGCGCGCGATAGAGAGAAAGATCAACAATGGTACAAGATGAATTCAATCCTATGAATTGAATAAAAGGTTTTGTTTTAAACTTCCAAATATTGTACCAAGGATAATATATCTAAAAATAATGTTAGAAGATACAATAATTGAAATCTTTAAACAATAAACAGCGTAAATAGCTATATTTATTTTGTAACACTAATCCCAGGGCTAAGGGTACCGTTTTTACTTTTTGGGGTTGGGATTAGTAAGATGAAGACACTAGTCAGCAGAAATCCATGTGTAATAAAAGAAAAGACAAGAGAATTCCCTGTAGAAGTTTTGGTTTACAACATGTAAAAAAATATCTTACACATTATATAATGAAAATCAAGGTATGAGCTTCACCTACAAGAAAGAAATGTAACTACATTAACAGGTATGTGTGCTGCTGATGTAATAGACAGGTAGGAGGAATGAAAAATCAGACAGAGTTTAAATTCAAGTAGAGTTTGTTACATTCATTTAAGTACATCTCTTCTCACCAAGCTATAGGTTAAATAAACTGTGCTCCCTAGCCATGATTGGCAACCAGTCTAGAAGAATAACCTAACTAAACCCTAATCATGCATTTAACTTGTCAGCAATCATCATATTTGTTTAAAGAGTTGATCGCCATCAATATGTAGGTATATATGTAAAAACACACACCAAGAAAGATCAGTCAGTAAAGTGCCATATGTGATACACGCTTGGGCGATCATGTCTCGAAAGAGACATGACTGACTGGGCAGAAAATTATCCTGCAGTAGGTTGCCATTGCTTTCTGCGGTAGACTGGTTGCCGACCAAGGCTTTAGAACCCAATCTGTCCTGTTATTTAACCCATAACTGGAAGGAATAGACGGATTAATACCTTTTCCAACGGTATTTGCGCATAAGTGAATGCAATGAATTCGGCTGGAGTTTGAACTCGGCTCCCCGATTTCTCGTTCCAAGCCGATATCCAATGCACTACAACGCACATCCAAGAAAGAAGATTCCATGTGTGGTGCTAAGTTATTCGTTCACTGTTGTAAATATTAAGCTCACAACGCTTTGGGTCAAGTCACTGGAACTAACCAACGCCTATCTCCACTGAGGACATCAGTTTGATTTTCAGGAAATTATAAACCTAATATCTCAGTTTTACCCAAACTCACAATGCAATCCTTGAAGCTAATAATTTTCTCTGGCACTCTGTATTACTGGTTCCCATATTGTATTACTGATTCCTTAAGTTTACGTAGTTTCCACTGGTTTTCTCTATCAATAAGCATTCTGCATTATTGGTTCCCATATTGTATTCATTTCTATGCTTGACCAGCTTAGATTTTTCTGGCCTATGTACAGATTCCTTATATTTACTGAGTTTTGTTACGAGGATACATTTATATATAAAAATAATATTACGGCAACTAGTATACACGTGTTGGCTAACTCGCCTATATTCTGAAAAAAATGTTTAAATTTTATTTTTGACTTCGGAAATTTAATTAAATCAACTTTCTGTGTTACCTCGTGGTAAGTTCACCCAGAATCAGTCTGTCTTTTCTGTAATCTTTAATTTAATTTTTAATTATTTTTTAAATTTTTGGTTTTTTGTTGAATTTTTATTTTATTTGTTTTGTCACTAACCTAAGTAGTTTGGGTAAATTATTTTGCAATTAAAGGTTAGTTTTGACTTATACTAAGTTAAAACTTAGTAAATTTCAGTTACCCTTTTCTTTTTTTAATTGGAGTAGATAGTTCCTACTATCGCCCGGTCTCACACTCCACCCGCTTTTGATCAAGAGTAGAGGTGATCACCTTGTTTCTTGTTCGAAGAAGGGGGGATGAACTGGAAACCCCCTCCTGGTCTTAGTGTTAGTTCAGCTAGAAGCTGCTTGCAGTTACGGAGTATGGTGGCAACATCTTTACATTCTGAGGGTACTGGGTTGGCAGTTTCCTGGTTGCTGCTTCTGACTGGTAGTTAGGAGCCCGAACTCATGCGTAGCGTCTTGAGAGGCTGCTCTGATCAACAGTTGAATAATACCGGGGTTCTTGTAGTGCCATATCGTGCATGGATGGGTGTCCCTGCATGAATGTTCAGTGGGCAACCCCGAGGCCACATTATGTAGTAGGCCGTGCCAGTCTCCATCCTTCACATGCTGCAAACAAGTGACCGACTGATTCTATTCTAAGACCTCTCCTTAACTGAATCACTATGGAAAAAACCCAAACATAATAGCAAAGCTAAACCAGCTAGTCTGAAAACGCCCAAACCCATCTGCATCTCTTACACTAACATACGTGGTATCCGCACTAACTTCCTCAGCATTGATTCATTCCTTCACAGTAACTCACCTGATATCTTAGCCCTATGTGAAACTAACCTTAACCCTTCTATCTCCTCTTCTGAGTTTGACGTTCCTGGCTACCTTCCCTTTTCAGGAAGGACTCCAATGTTCATATGCATGGGCTTGGTGTATATGTCAGCAAACACCTTCCCCTAGCTAGGGCGACATCCCTTGAATCCCCGGATCATTCTTTTATGTGCTTCTGCCTATCACTTCTAAGCTCGATTAGCTATCTCTTCTTTCTCTAGCGCTCCCCTTCCTCCCCTGACTGTTCGTTACTTGACAGTGTCTCTGACAATATTGACAAAGCCATTTCTTCCCATCTCTCCGCCCTCATATTCATGTTTGGTGACTTTAATGCCCACCACACCAAGTGGCTGGAGAACTGTCACTGACCCTGCTGGTGTCCACACCATGAATTTTTCAATAACCCAACCCCTTACGCAAGTGGTGAACTTCCCCATGCGTTTCTCCGACAACCCTAACGGAAGGGACTCACTGCTAGACCTCTGCTTCACCTCCATCCCAGACTCTTGCACTACCAGACAACTCTGCCCACACCGTAGTTTCCGTCAACATTTCATTCCACTCCCACCCAACCCAAGAAACACAGACAAGTAGAATATCCTACTGCTACCAAAGAGCAGACTGGGATTCGTTCCGAGACTTCCTCTGTGACGTCCCTTGGAACAACGTTTTTAGTCTTCCCATCGAAGAATGTGCATCCGAGGTCTCCTCCTGGGTTAAGGCAGCCAGGAAATTTCAGCTTAAATCTCATTCGTCTCCATGGTTCTCGCCCACTTGCTCGGCCGCCATTGCCCACTGGAATCATTTCTTCCGACTATCGTAGCTACGTGTCGGACCAAAACAGACGCCTTTTCGCTTCAGCTTGTAATAAGTGTAAAAAGATACTTAACGAAGCTAAGATGTTATTTGCTGCCAGAATGAAGCAACGCATAGCATCCTCTAAGTTCGGCACCAAGGACTACTGGCGACTCTGTAAAAGAGTACTTAACAAGAGCAAATCCACAATACCCCCACTAATAAACAAATTTGAGGTCCTCACCTCCCCAGTGGACAAGGCTGAATGCTTTGCCCGCAGATTCTCGAATAATTCGAGACTGGATTCGTCTGGAGTTTCTACACCCGACTTCCCCACCTAGAACTGATGCTCAACTGAATGACGTCCATATTACACCCTCGCTTGTCTCAAAACTTGACCCTCACAAAGCGAGCGGAGGGGATGGAATCCCAATCATAGTCTTAAAGAAATGTGCGCCCGAACTTTCCTCTGTATTTTCTAAGCTCTACAACTCCTGCATATCTGCTTCCTGCTTTCGTGCCTGTTGGAAATCTTCTGTAGTTCCTATATTTAAAAACACTGGAGAACCCTCGGACCCCGCAAATTACCGACCTATCAGCCTTCTTCCGATCTTCGGCAAAGTGTTCAAAGCCATTATCAACGCCGAGGTTGTTCAGCATCTCACGGCCCACGGGCTCCTGTCAGACAAACAGTATGGCTGCCACTTCACCAGGTCTACTGCTGATATGCTAACGACCATCACCGAGTACATATATCAGGCACTCGATAGGAATGGTGAAGCCCGAACCGTTGCCTTGGATATCTCTAAAGTGTTTGACAGAGTTTGGTATGCTGGCCTTCTATGCAAACTGCGGAGCTATGGTATAGCTGGACAATTGTTTGAACTAATCCAGTCATTCCTATCTAACCGCACATTGAAAGTGGTATTAAACGGACATGCCTCCCAGAGCTACCATACGAACGCGGGTGTCCCTCAAGGCTCTATCCTAGGTCCTACGCTCTTTCTGACCTACATTAATGATCTCCCCGATACCATAATATCCCAAGTAGGTATGTACGCCGATGACACCACAGTTTACTCTCGCCTCGATCAAAAATCTGGTATGGGTGACAAAGCTAACCTTGCAGCCAAGCTTGGAAAGGACCTCCAATCCGTAGTGGACTGGGGTAAGAAATGGCTCGTAAATTTTAATGCTTCTAAAACGAAGCTACTATCAATTAGCCATCATAGACAACCGCACCTACCTCCCATTAGCATGGACCAGGCTTGCCTCCCAGAGAGTAAAACACTGTGCCTCCTTGGTCTCACACTTTCAGCGGACATCAAGTGGAATGACTATATCCAATCCATTGCTAAATCCGCTGCTATGAATGTTCTCTGTGCAGGGCCCGGAGGTTGTTCCCATCTGAATCTATCCTGCACATTTATAAATCTAGCATCCGCCCGTGCATTGAATACTGTTGCCATATCTGGTCAGGTGCCCCTGCTATTCTCCTTGGGCTTCTAGACAAGGTATAGTGGAGGGTCTGTAATGTGATTGATACCAACTTGGCAGACCGCCTGCAGTCTCTCTCTCACCGGCACGACGTGGCTTCTGTGTCTCTTCTATAAATACTTTTATGGCTTCTGCTCCGATGAACTTAGATCACTGGTGCCCCCTAGGTTCGAATTTGCACGAGATACTAGATTAGCAACTAGATCTCACCCTTTTACAGTGAAACTGATAAAATGCAACTGCAACTTCTACAACAGTTTCTTTTCTCGCACTTCCCGACTGTAGAATTCTCTTCCAAACGATTGCTTCCCCGATGGCTACAATCTCCAGGAGTTTAAATGTAAGGTCAATAGACACCTAACAAACTAACTTCCATTCTTTCAAACACTCTTCCCACCCAACTATCTATCACCCCCCTTCTGACATTTCCTATATCTAACCACTCTTCCTATTTACCTCCCTCTCTATAGCTCCAAGTGCAATAGTGGCAGTGGAATGCCTTGCTTGGGGTGAAATGATTAAAAAAAAATAATAAATAAAAAGTTATAGTGAGGGATTCTATTGAATCTTATTTGTTATTACAAAAAAGTTTTAATTCATGAAGTAGTCATAAAAATAAGGAAATTAGAAATAGAACATTTAGAAGGTGCTAGAATGTTCAATAAAATTCCAGTAGATTCAAGAGATTTCTAGAAATATACAAATTAGGTGTTAGCCCCTATAAAAATAGGTTTTAGGAAGAGAGTAGTTCGTTGTTAACAGAATTTGCTGCCATTATCAACTCCGGCCCGATTCGTGGCTCTGTGCATCGGGCCAAAAGAATCTCTAAGAAAAGTTGCTGACCAACTAAAACTTGAAAGAACCTCATGGAACTAAAAGGGTAAATACATATTTTGACTATCATTGACCAAATTAATAATTATTCTTTATATACACATTTGAGGATTTCTTAAAAGTATAACACTTAAACTTCTTCGCTATCTTAACTGGGTAAAGATACTTGACACCTTCCTTCCTCTTCATAACACTTACCCATCACTGCCATTAGTAAACTGTTTTCTGTTTTGAATGCAAAAAATTGTAAATTTTGTATATGTATCATTTTGTGTTTATTGTAAATTAAATACTTGTATGTGATTTTTAACTCTGAGTTTTGGTCAATCATTTTTTTTTCTTTTGCTACACTTAACAGTTTCCAAATGACGAGAATGTAAATAGCGTTAATAATGATAACTCCTCCTTCCAGAAAATCAGAGAGTTACAATCCAATCAGCAATATATCTCATCAGCCACTTCAGAACTATCCGATCCTGGGTATGACGGTAAACTGCATCCGGCAGCAAGGCCTCTAATTGGGAGGTTGTGAGGAGCGTTGAGCCACCTCTTAATTGTTGTTGTACCTAGGTCCACTCTGACCCGGAGTGGTAGCAACTGTTAGGGTCCCAGCTATGGACAAATAGTTAACCCCCAAACTGGGGTCAAAACACTATGAAAGTCTAAAAATAGTCTTATAGAAATATATACATAAAAATCAACTTTTAAAGAAAATATACATTTTTGAAGGAAAAATATTACTAATAATACATTTTTGAAGGAAAAACATTATTCTCGGAAAAACATTTTTGAATAGAAAACTATAAGACATTTTCAGTTTTCTAAAATATAGAAAACGAAATTTTCACCTGTTAGAGTTCCAGCTATGGGCAACCTGGAGTCAAAACACTATGAAGAATAAAAATAAACTTTTATAGAAAAAAATACAAATTTTTAAAAGGAAAAAAATTATTGCCATGAGACATTTTTGAAGAAAAGAAAAAGTAAAAACTGCCTTAAAACATTTTTGAATGAAAAAAAAATTACCAGCAATACATTTTTAAATACAAAACTAGAAGGCATCTTCAGTTTTCTAAAATAAAAAATAGAAATAATAAATTTATCAAAATCTTACTAAATCAACCTTTTCCCTATAATCGAACATTAAAAAAATCTTAAAACCTCCACCTTTTTGGCATTAAATAACCCACAGAGGTGTTGATATGTCATTAAACAAAACAAACTCAAGAGGTTGACTTTCCACACTACTTGAAATAAATGGTTAGTAAAAAAAAACAAAAAAAAAACTCCCATTGATATTGGAAACTGCAATAACAATTATTGGACTGGAGAAATCTATTTTACTGAAAAAAGTTGTTTTAAGAGAAAGATTTTATAAATTAAAACTGAAATTAACTTGACTATTCAGACAATGCTGAATGTTTTCTTATAAGGAAATGGCTTATATTATTACCCTTTTTACTACAGGACAGACTGAAAAGCAGTAACTATTAATATCAAAGAATATAAAAAAGTGACAGTTGCACCAGTCATCATGAGAGCACTTTCAAAACAGCTCAGTAAAAATTAGAATTGAAAATCTGAGACAGAATAGAAACCATCCAGATTACAACACTGCTAAAAATCCTGAGGAGGGTGTTTTCAGGTATGTGTGTGTGTGCTTGGGGGGGGGGGAGCAGTATATTGTAATATGATCCTTATCAAGTGACTCCTGATATTAATGGTAGGAAAACTTAAATAATGTCATCTCACAAAAGTGACAAATATATTGTTACCCACATTCCAATTGATCTCCATAGAATAAAATTAATCTAACTTGGTTCTGTTGAAACTTGCCCACTTCAAGAACCTTTCTGATTCTAAATTGATGACTTATTATACCCCACAGTTCTCACATCAAATCTACAAAGTTTATTTTAATGAGTGGCTTATTCTGTTAAGGCTTGGTCATGTCAACAATCTATAGATAAGCCCAGGTGTATACACTCGTACAAAACACAAAAGTAAGCACAAAAAACAAATAAATAAAAAAAAAAACAAAAACAAAAGAAAATGAATACAAAATAAAAAAAACAAAAACATGAAAAACGCAAAAACATGCATACCCTACAAAAATGTTTTGTTGATTGATTCATTTTTCAACAGCTTATTTGCAGGTTATTTAAAGCCAGAAAATATTTTTAGATAGTAAGAATTTTTTTTTGTTGGGGTGGAGAGATAATGATTTAAAGATACAAATATTACTAATTAACCCATAGCTGGGGAGAGAAGATGTAGATTCATACTTTTCCCAAGTGCGTAAGTGAATATAACAAACTGGAATTGGAATCGTTTACTTAAAAATTCAAACCCATTGCATCACCTTCACATTAAAGCTTACATCACCTGGTATTCCCAAGTGGTCACCCATCTAGGTACTAACCAGATGGTTAACTTATCATACCGGAACAGGTATTCCAATGTGATGAGGTAAGTCCTCACCCCAAAGATATATGCAGCTTAAAAAAAAAAAAAAAAAAAAAAAAAAAAAAATGTAGAAGAGCATATAGCATAGTATAACTACACATTTGTCATAAGAATAAAATTTATAGAGGAAAACAAGACAGAATTTAGCTAGTAAAATATAAAATATATTCTGGTATATTTTGGCAGAAGAGCCCCAGAGACTAATGTGAACACCAAACAGCCAACTGATTTTGGCCCTTAAAAGTTGAGCAGCAAGAGAATCTTAAAAGGATTCCCTATTTATGCCAGTCATAACAGAATTGACAATTAAGTAGCAAGTACTTAAAAGTTTGAAAACTTAAGAAAATATCGAGATATGGCCATTGTTTCCCCTCAAACCAAAATACCTGATGAACAGAAATCCAACAGACTTTGTTCCCTCCTCTGAAGAGAATTCCATGTCTTTGGTCAACAAATAATATTACTTTATTTTCCTCAAGAAAAGTTTTGTTTTTTAAATTAAGTCATTTCACCCCAAGGAAGATGGGACTGCCACTAATGTGCAGGGAATTACTTCTTCATGTGCCATCTCCCTTCAAGATGTAGGGTTGATCATGAACTTCCACTTGACTGTCTCAGGTCGCTCTCAATATATTCTCTCGGTATCTTTTCCAAACCCGCTCTGCCATCCATTTCCTCAGAGTTATCAAGTAGGTCTTGCACTACTTGACCTTGTCTCGCTTTTTTTCTACCCATCCTGCAAGCATTAAATTCAGTGAAAGAAAAAACAGGGTAAAGAGTGTCAAAGAAAGGATTACAGATGAATGGATTTCAAGGAGATAGGAGATGGCAAATCCCATTGCATTTAAAACTTTGGAGGTTGTAACTATCAGGGAAGTAAGTAAATGGAAGGGAATTCTCCAGGTGGAAAGCGTGAGAAAAGAAACTGTTGGAATAGAAGTGACAGTTATATTTCACTATTTCAATGATAAAAGAGTGGGACCTAGATGCCAATCTAGTAGTACCCGTAAATCCAGGTGGTTAAGGCACAAGGAAGAAAAAAAAAGAAGCTTGTCAGAGGAGTTGCCATGAAAATATTTGTAGAAAAGACAGCAACCATATGTAACTACAAATTCCTAAGCTGTAAGAAGATAACATTTATATATTACATGGAAAAAGGCACACACAAAAAGTAATAGTCTTAAGATTATATTAAACCTGGAAAAGAACAGGCCAGGTTTAATATAATCTTGAAACTTACTTTTTGGGAGTGCATTAAAATAAAAATAAAAATTTATATGCAATTGATTACAAAAAAAACTGATTATTTATAATCAATTCTGATAAAATGATCAAACTGCTTATCACTTGACAAAAATCATAAAAGATGTTGAAATTTAAATGTTGAAAACCGCATGCAAAAATATTAAGCAGAAAAGTTATAAAGAATACAATTTATTATTAGAGGCATTTGTCATGCACTCTCTCTCTCTATATATATATATATATATATATATATATATATAGTCATCTGCAGACAGATCCGTTTTGCTGTATCACTGCTCATCAGTACGGTTAGAATGATTTCTTTTAACCTAGGATTGAAACCCAACCGAAGTGGCATCAGTCAGCAATTCTACCTCTAGGATTATATATATATACATATATATATATATATATGTATATGTGACTCCATAGATTTTGATGTAACTTTCTACAGAACCAAAATTCAAAATTTTTTTTTTTTTAAATGTAGCTAAGGAGGTCTTTTATCTAACTAAACTATTTGAAATTTGGTTGAGAACTGAATTAGGGGTGAAATTTGAAATCTGCCTAGAGTCACTCAATGTCAGACTTTATATATTCAACCACTGCTGTGGTTGAATGATATATATATATATATATATATATATATATATATATATATCTCACTGAATGATATATATATCAGAATAAAAAATACAAGAGAAAAATCTACTTTTAGCTAGTATGTTTTAAATTAAAATACAATTAAAGTCTCATGAACTTGTATGGCCTCAACCTTCAGCTTTGGAATTTCAAACCAAGCCCTGGGGTAGATTGTTATCATTCCATGAGTCATGTTGCTTCCAGATGTCTGTGCTAGTTATTGCATCTACCCTTTAACTCAAGTTTTTGCCAGGTATTGAACTCACAACTGTTTGGGCCAAGTCACTGTATCCAATCAATTCCTTGATCCACTGGGCCATGTGTCTTTGAGGACATCAGTGTATGAATTTTTGAGATATATAAACACTAGTCACCATGTTTTTTGCCAGAGCTCATATTACAATCTTGATGTTTGTGTTTTTCTCTAGCATACTGCATTACTGGTTCCCATATTCATTTTTATGATTGGCTGGCTTAGATTTTTGTGCTCAGCACATGTGCTGATTCCTCAAAGTTTTTGTATTTTCCAGTGATAATCTTATTTCAACTTCATCCCACAGGGAATGGTGATCTTCATTTTCTTCCTTTTCCCTCCATACGTGGTCAGCTATACCTGATTTTTCTATTTCCCCTCATGCAGTAATTTTGCAGGTTTATCTTAAGGGAGCCGTCCATTTCTCCTTTATATTTATATATATTTATTACCACAGTTGCACACGTTAGTGCACACTCAGTACTCAGTTATGTTCTTCTCTACGAGAAGTTTTAAGAGATTTCTGAAGTGTTGAACCACTTTTGAAGGTTGTTCTGATGTTATACAAACCACAGATCTTTTGTTTTTTTTTTCTAATAATCCCTTCACACATAGTTAGCAGATCGAGGTTGTTTTCTATGTTTTCTAAGTGTTCTTATTCTCTTGCACTGAAATTAGTAAAATCTAATATATATATATATATATATATATATATATGCTGTATATATTTATGTACCAAGTGACTTTTGAAGACATTGTGTATGATGTGACCCCTTTAAAATTAGCTTTAAAATTAAATCTTCAAAAGTCACATGTGAAAGTGGTTTATGAAAATCAAGAGTGTTCTGAAGCTGTTAGATAATTTACATTAAAATTTGTCAGAGAAAATTAGGAAAACGGTCCAATTAGAAAAAAAAACAAAAAAAAACCCTTAAGCAAAGAACTTTTGCTGGTCCTTAATCAAAGACACATACTTACTCATCCTGATTTTATATGCAAAGTTGATATATCTGGTGGCTTAAGGCTTACCTGGACATCGTCCCTGTAATCTCACCTAGTTCCATAAAACTGTAATTAGCCACCATAAATGAGGAGCAAGGAGTTCTATACCTTTATCTAGTTAAGGTATAAAAAAAATGCTAAACCATGATACTGAAATTGTTAGAAATACCAAAAAGCAAACCAAGTAAAAACAGGTCAGGAGGTCAGTGTTCCCCAGGTAATATTTCTTCTTTTAGTAAACTTTGACATTTATTCCTAACTAGCAGTATAGCCCGGTGTTGCTCGGGCGTAATGAAAGCTTTAAAACTAATCCATGGTCCTGACGCTCAGACACTTTGGACGTTGACATGAAAGACTAAAAAGCAATAGTTGTTTTTAGTCAAAGTGAAACCGTAGACTGAAAGAAAAATGAATGGATATAAGTCAGATTTTGATTTCCGGTATCGATGTCAAATAAGTTTTCCGTTACAAACTGAATTTTGAAGGCTAAGTAAGTCCTCTGAGTAAATGGTATCATGGCTGAGACTAAGAATTACAATTATACCCACTTAGAGCAAAACCCGAAGTAAAAATGAAAATAAGAGGGATGAAAACTTGATTTTGATCAAACCTGGTAGGATATCGGGGTATCGGTTTCCAATATCAGAGTCAAATAAGTCATCCAAGGATAAACTAACCTAAGTAAGTCCATGAAAACTTATCTTACCCATTGGGAGTAAAATTGGAGAAATGGAGCCATATTGATGGCTTAATATCAGTTTTTGATCAGATTCGATAGAATATTGGGGGTATCGATTTCTGATATCAGGAAAAATGAGTTGTCTGAGAAGATTTAATGTTTGAGATTAAAAACTATAATTTTATCAAGTTAGAGCAAATTCTGCAACAAGAACCATGATAGAAGGGCTGAAATCCTGATCTTGATCAGACGTGATCGAATATTGGGTATTGATTTTCGATATTGGGGAAAATCAGAAAAAATAAGTAGCCCATGACCTGACTGGAAGCCTAAGGAATATTTGTGTGAAGTTTGGTGAGAATCGGATAAAAATTGTGGATTTGTATAAAGGACAGACAGACAGACTCACAAACATCTTGCCTTTTATATATGTATGTGTGTGTGTGTGTGGATTTTGTTTAATGAACCAATTTCACCCATTTCTTTCTTTCTTGCCAACTGGATTTTTAATGAAAAAAAGTACGACTAAAAAGTACAACACTAAATATGGCAGATTAGTTACTTCAAATTATCTGAACAGTTGATATTTCTCTCTTTAGAGAAAGAAAAAAAAAACTGGACCCCCACAAAGCATGTAGACTTCTGATGGTATCCTTGCAATAAAAGTGTGCTCCTAAACTAGATCTTGCTGAATTTTGCTTTTTTGCATGCTGGAAATCATCTCTTGAACTGTCTGACTCTTTCAACTATTAGCCTATTAACTTTGTACCTCATTTTAGGAAACTACTAGAGGCGCTAATCAATTCTGAATTGGTTAAGAATCTCGCCTCTCAGGACCTTCTTTCAGACAATCAAGATGGCCTTTATTTCGGCAGATCAACTGTTGTTGTACAGAAGATAATTGTAAAAAGAATCTATCAAGCCATATATTATAATAATAATAATAATGACGCTTGGGCTATTGCTTTGAACATCTCACAAAATTGACATGGTTTGGCACATGGTTACTGTGTTTCTGTCCAAATTTTAAAACCGATTTGGTCTTTAAGAAATCGTGAAATGAAAGTTATCCTGAATGGCCACTTTTATAGATCCTTTTGTATTTGTTGTAGTGAAATATCCTGTATGACCCAGGTTATAAAAGACCGGGACTAGAATGAACTACAGGGTGTTTGTGATTATATGAGAGTGATCGTGATTATACAAGCGCCATTGTCATTAGACGAGAGTTATACATCATTAAACAGAAGCATTCTTCACAAGACAGACGCATACGTCCTAAAGAGACATTGCCTTGATTTTTATTCTTGTTAACTGTTCGTTGGTGTATGTGTATTTGGGTTATTGTACTGAGGTATAATAAATCCCTATTCTTATATCCTCAGTGTTAAGAATTATTTCTTGCACTATTCTTTCTGTTTATCCCCTCCCAGGATATAACAATATTAATACAGGTGTCCCTAAGGGCTCTATGTTCTTTTTTTAATTTTCAGTAATAAACTTCCTGATAGCAACCATTTACTCCTGTAAGATTGGTACAATTTCTGGGATACATAAGGTGGGCTTGAAGAATTTGAAACTCACAGGATGTATTGAAAGCAAAGGCAGAAGAAAAGAGTAAGTAACCCACCTAAGAGCTAATGTAAATGGATAGCAGAACAGAGAGTGAGAGGCATAAGAAAGAATAAATGTTTCTAAGAGAAAGATAGGAAGTTGTGAAGAGCTATATATATGGAAGGGATATAGTACTTAAAAGATTGTCTCAGTTATTATGAGAGAATATGACAGAAACCAGGATTGAAAAAAGTGAACAAGAAAAAAAAAATCAGTAACATTCTTCTATGTGCCACATCCCTTTGGGACATGGGTGATCAAGACTTTCCACAAATTTTTATTCCTTGTAGCCCTTAGTGATTTTCTGCCTCTGCCACCCCCATCCATTCATACAAGCTCATTATGGAAAGGCAACTAGCAACTTACCTAGCTCAATTATCTTCAATATACCTGTAAGAGCTGCAGCAAAATTACTTTAAGTTTCGACGTCCACTAACACCCGCTCATAGGTTGTAAGAGTCGCAGCAAATTTCGATTTCAAATCACTCGCTCTAGTCAGATCTTTTTCTGCCTGCACTGTCTTAGGCAAAGACCAGTTATATCGTACAAGTTCATTTTTGATTGGTTGGTTTCTGATTGGCCTGGTCAAGCCAATTAGCACGAGTAACCACTCATGTTGATGAAACACGTCTCTGCAAACCTGTTTTTGCCACGTCTAGTCAACACTCACCTAAATTATGGACCTACACATGAGAAGTCCTTGCATGCTTTGCTCTATGAGGTAAATCTTTCGTCACAATATCCGGTGAGTGTTAAGTTTTCAAATCCCTCCTTTGTCATTATATGTTAAGAAATTTCATGTCTCATTCTGATTCTGAATACAAGTGTTCCTTTTGTCGCTATTTTCTTTAAGACTCTCATTGCTTACTCACACAGCCCCTGGAATTCTCAGTATCCTTCTGTAGAATCACTTTTTCCGTTCAATTTTCTTTTGCATAGAAATATTGAACTAATTAAAATTGTGTGTGTGTGTAAATATATATATATATATATATATACACTTTTTTTTTTTTTTTTAAACAAATTACTGGTACAAAATTTTACAATTGAAATTAAAGTAAGCTTCATACTTACAGGCATTTGTAGATGTTAACAAAAGATGGAATAAAAAATAAGACATACAAAATGACCGACCTGTTTCAATCCCGTACTTCATCAGGGTATTACTGGGACTTATTTCAAGATTCACATTCAAAATGTAAAAGATGCGAATGAATTATGGCAGATGAAGTGGGAGTAAAAGATATTCAGAATGGCACAAACAAGCACTAAATGGTGATAATATGGAGCCCAAGTATAGACTCTTTGTCTAGAAAGAGACGGGGTCCTGGTTTTTATGTATATCGACTCCAGTGC
>JBBBDQ010001851.1:1882500-1977500 GCA_037127315.1 Ascarosepion bandense
ATTTTATTATGAACAGTGCTCAATATAATAAATATTATAGAGCTTAATATAATCATATAATTATGAATTAATTGTACATTGCGACATGCAAATTTCTATGTTTCGAGATAGATTCTCGAAAGCAATGTTTGATGCTGGTTTTGAAAATGATTTACATTTATATTAAATGTATTTAAATTTTGTATTTAAATGTAAATCATTTTTACAACCAGTTATTAAAAAATGCCTGAAGACACCATTCATGGTAGAAACCTGGGTAGCAAAATAACTCGTTTAAAAATGGAAAATACTCAAAACATTTACAATTGTATTGAACACTTAATACAAATATGTACTGGTCTAACCCTATTATGACCAAAAACTAAGTATTATATATATATATATATATATATATATATTACACACACAAGTGAAATAAAATTCAACCTCAATAATGGCTAAAAGTATAACTGACAGTGCTCAGAAGAACAAAACATTTGGACAATTTTTATATAATTTATGTTCTGAAAAAAGAAATTTAAGATCACATGAAAAATTAGATTAAACCCCCTCCCCCAAAAAAACAGAATAACTTAACCATAATACCCTGTATATCATTTTTAATGAAAGCTGCTTATAAGAGATTGCTGCCCAAATACACACACACATATATATATATATATATATATATATATAATTTCTGTAGATGTTATTGACTTGATTTCCTGTTAAACATAAAATATTCTCAAATTACATTAATTTTCTTGGAGTTTTTGTTTACTTAGGAGAAAATGGTATTTATTTCTCAGTAGTTTCTTAAACTTCTTTCTTTCATCAGTTGTTGGCAATGAAGAATGCACATGAACCCAAAAATCTTACCCATTTCAAATTGAGTTTTGATATTTTGTAGAAGTGTAAAAAGCACAAAGCAAAATACACACATACAAAAAAAAAAAAATCATAAAATAACAAAAACAAACAGCAACAAAAATAAAATGAAAAAAAGCAGCTAAAATTCTTTTTACAATATTTGAGAGGCACTTTTTTTCCCACTAAATGTGTAAATCACATTAAAAAAACAGAAGCAAGTGTTAATAATCACTTTGTAATTATATTTGAAACTAAAGTGAATCAGTTTCTGCTCAGTCAAATGCATCCAGTCTGAATGGTATTTCTGGCATTACCATTTAAAAAACATTTTAAGTACTAAATAAAATCCAAATGCCTCTGATAAGTTAATAGTCACACTATCTTTGATATTTGAACCCTAACATAATATCAACTAATTTTTTTTCTCATTAGTTACCAATAGAAATTGCTATATAAGACTTAAGATTTAGTTTGTTAAATAAAATTATGTCGTGCAATGTGTCCCATAACCCACAGGAGTCATAAGAACATCAGATGTACTGCATTCATAGCAGCAGGGGTGTGTTTAAGGGGGAGTGGTTTTTTGAAGATAAGAAACGCGCTCCATCTGATTTTCAGGTAGATTTTATATTCTGACTAGTTTTCTTTTTCCATTTCTTTTTCATCTTTCACTTCATCTTTAGTCTATTTTATTTTCATTATCTAATTACATAAAAAATAGAGTTTGCCTAGCAGTAGACATGCAAGTTTAATTTTAGATGCGTCACTTGCAGGGCTAGATTTAGACCATAAAGGCTCCTGTGCTAATAGAATTTGAATGACCTCTTCATTATATATGCTCACACACTCCCTACTCAGGTCTATAAAAAAGATTTAAATAATACTTATTACAAAAGTTTTTAATATCTATCTAAACTTATTTATAAATGGAAGTTTGTGTGTGTGTTACCTATAGACTCCAAAACGGCTGAACCGATTTTCTTGAAAATTTACACAGTTGTACTATAAGTGTCTGCGAGTGTTTTTAGCTAGGTTTTGTGTCGAGTTACCCCAGATGAAAATCGATAATCGAAAAAAAATCGGGTTATAGAAGGAGTGGTCCGATTTTAATCAAATTTGATACACTCAGACAAAGAAATAAGAACCGATATTCAGAAGTTTCAAGGTTGCAGTTCTAACAATAGTACAGAAAATCTATTTTATATATATATATATATATATAAAAGGCAATTTATTTGTGTGTATGTGTGTCTTTATCTGCCTGTATTTTTTCCAGCCCTTTTATTTTAGTTTTTGCTTCGGGTTTGGCTCTAAGTAGGTATAATTGTAGTTCTTAGTCTCAGCCATGATACCATTTACCCAGAGGACTTAGACTTCAAAATTCAGTTTACAATGAAAAATCTTATTTGATATCGATAGCAGGAAATCAAAATTTGACTTACATCCATTCATTTTTCTTTCAGTCTATGGTTTGCTTTAACTGGAAACAACTACTGCTTTTTAGTCTTTCGTGCCAATGTCCGAAGTGTCTGAACTTCGTTCAGCTTTCATTGCACCCGAGCAACGCTGGGCTGTACTGCTAGTTTTAAATAAAGTTTTCAATATTACCCAATTTTCCATTTGTAAATTTTTATCTTGTTTGCATTATTGTGTCTAATTTGTACAATATTAAGAAAATTTGCACATATTGCATGTCTGTGTTTAATGAAGGGTAAAACCGAGCAGGATGTATGTTGCGGTGCAATGGATATTGACTTGGAACGACGAATCGGAGGAGTAGAGTTCGAATTCCAGTTGAATTCCTTGCATTCACTTATGCACAGATACCTTTGGGAAAGGCTATTAATCTGTCATTTCCCTCCAGTTATGGGTTAAATAACAGGACAGATTGGGTTCTTTAGCTTCAGCTGGCAATCAGTCTACCGCAGAAAGTAATGGCAAACTACTGTGGGATAATCTTCAGCCAGTCAGTCATGTCTCAAAAGAGACATGATCACCCAAGCGTGTATCACATATGTTACTTAAATGACTGAAAACTGAGCAAACTAGACAAAATGATACTAAACTAAAAAAAGCTACAACAAAAATCTATGTATATAAAAAAATATGCATCAAAATCTAATTGGGTCACCTTAAATGTGACCCCCATTGAATTTAAAATACTCATGAATGTGGCCTAATTTAGATTTTGATGCATATTTTTTTTTATACATATAGATTTTGATGGTGCTTTTTATTTTTGCTATGTTATTTACATTATTTGAACTGTTGTCCTTATCTTTATTGCCATGTTTATGACATTTTGACTGTTATATGCTCAGGCCTTTTTCAGGTGCTAGGAATTTGGAATTGAACTCAATATTTTGATGACTCATTTCCAGAACAACTCTTATCAAACACTCAAGTTTTAAGATTTTACCTGAAGACCAATCCCACCCAAGCTTACAATATTACCTCTCACACTATACTCCCAAATTGACACAAACCAGATAACTCATGGTATCTTTTTTTTTTCTAAAGAAACAAAATATATATTAGATCATCAGTCAACCTTTGACACCAGTCATGGTGTCATAGCAAGGCTGTAACACTAGTGTTTTAGCCATTGCAAGCTAAAATATATAAAAAGAGGAAAAGATCTAATAAACATTTTCAAATATTGAGCTGATAGATTTCTCAAAACAATTAAGAATTAAAAACAAGAAGAAACAACTTCCTTTGCAAAAAGGAAAGTTAAAAATATGAACACAAAGGGTGATACTCACCAACTGTGAGAAGTATTCCAACTGTGAGAAATATTCCAACTGCAAGGAGAGAAAAAACATTCTTAAAATAATGAAGAAAATTTGGTTATAATTAGACCTTGGATTGTACAAAGTAAGGCTTGAATCTCGACTTAAGGCAATGAAACCATTTAAGCAGCCTCAAATTTTACAGAAGTTTTTCCTCAAATATTTTTTTTCATCATTTCATCTTAAGCAAGGCAATAGAGCCACTAAGATGCAAGGGATTACTGAGCATTAAAGAATATTGGAAAAAGAAAAACATTAAGGAGAGAACAATAAATGAACAAGAATTACAACAGAAGATAATGATTGACATTGATCTTTAAAAACTTAAATACAATGTTGACTGGGAAGTAAGAACCCAGAAAAATATTCCATAAGCAAAAAGTTGATTGATTGATTGATTTTTCTATCACTTAACAGATTAGTTAAAGCCAGAAAATATTTTTCAATTTAAAAAAAATTTCTTAATGGTTGTGTGATACAAATCTCACTAATTAACCCCTAACTGGGGGAAGAGGTGGATTTATACCTTTTGTAGGGGTATTTGCAATTAAGTGAATATAACGAACCTAATAAAATTTGAACTATTAACATTTGAGAAATTATTACACCACCTGCACATCCAGGCTTACACCACCTGTTATTTCCAAGTGCTTACCATTGCTTAACTTTAGGGATCATATGGGAACCTGTATTTACACATGATGTGGCTATAAGCTTCTAACAGTGCAAGAGAGGAGACAGTGTAGAACTTCCTTGAACAATTGTCAAAACAATAATCCTTTCTATTATAAGTTGTGTATTATATTTCCTTCCTGTCATGCTCAGAGAGAGAGAATAGCAAGGTAATGTTGGCTCTGTTCATTCTCTTATTAAACTTTATGACTAGTTATGAAAGCTCTTGCCACATGGTTGCTCTTTAACAGTACTTTATTCTTTTATGTTTTTGTTAAAATTACATCATCGAGTAGTGAGTAAGCAAATGCTTACATATATTTTTGATGACAGGGGTCCACTCGTACTAAGATAATTGTTAACATCTAACAGTCTATCCCACAAGTTTGGAAGACCGATTGTCTTCCCATGAACCTGAGAGGAGCCGCCAGGGGGACATGAGGAAGAGGAGAAGGCCACAAGAGACATTCTGGATTATATTCTCTTAGAGACCAGTCACACACGGCATTTGGTCAAATAAATATCTTATACTTACAACTAGTTGTTGTTTATCTTCTTTAACAATAATGACCAAAAGGATGGTGCACAAATCTTCAATTTCTCAGCAGAAACAGAAGTTCAATTAAGAAAATCCAACTTACTGCCCAAAATAAACTGACTATTTTAATTGGACTATTAAAATTAATATGGAGGCCCATTAGCTATTATATGGAAGCATGGTGGAGCAATGGATATTGGCTAAGATTGAAGAATCAAAGAACTGAGTTTGAATTTTAGTCGAATTCATTACATTCACTTATGTATTAATACTCTTGGGAAAGTATTTGCCTTTGCTATTGGCTGTGAAATTAGTTCGTTAAAGCCTAGTAAAGAGGTTTTGTTCTGTCTTCAGTTTTACGCTAAAACACCACCACAGTATGAATCCATCTCTTATCCCCCAGCTATGGATAAATAGCAGGAAAGACTAGAGTCGATAACTGGCAACCAGGGTACGAGAAGTTTTTAGGGGCTGTGATTAGATTACAAATTATCATATACACTAGAGGCCAAAAGTTTGTGGAGGACCCTCTGAGTTCAATAATTAGTAAGTTCCATACCTTTGTTGGTTTAATTAACACCTAAGCTAAGACACTGAACTTACTTAACCCAGTTGCGCATAGCATCCTATTTATTTTAGAGAGCAGTTACCTAAAATTTTAAATTTGCAAGGTAGAATAGGCAAAAAGAGAAAATTTTAAGGTAACTATTCAGTAATGGGTTAATTTTGTTATTGAATAGGATGATAAAGCCTTTCAGGAATAAAGTCCCTCTAGCCTAAAGTGACCTAGTAAATTAATTCTGAAAAAGCATGCAACCTTCAATTTCTGGACAATTCTTTGGAACTCAGAGGGTGCCTTTAAACTCTTGACTTCTAGCATAGTTAAGTTAAAAATATTTGGGTCACATATTTATTTAATGTAAATAAGTATAATTGAGGGACAGAATTTTTATGTTAACATCTGTAGAGTTTATATTGATGCAAATATTTGGAGTTGAGAAAATTTCAATTAATTCTTTGCCTACCATCCAATCTCAGTGCCCCCATTTTTTTTTGTTCTTCAGTATGTAAGTGATTATGACTTCAGATTCTTTTTATTATCTACGAATTACCAAGCATTATTAAAAATGCTATGTTGGAAGTTTTTTTTTTTATTGTCTTTTCTACAGTCTAGAATTCAGAATTTTCATTCTCAGACTGGCAGCAATCCAAGGGTGGAGAATACAGTCTGGAATAGCTGAAAGAAAATGAAATGAATTTATATGTTTCTTGAGGAGGATTTTTGCAAAAATTAACAGACTAGCCCAACTGATTAACTACTTTTTGCATAAAACATTTCAGATAGATTTGGGTTACTTCAAACAGGAAAATTTGGTAGATAAATTCTAAGTTCAATTTATCAACTAGATGACAAAAGATGCATTCCAGAAGCTGAGCAAAGTACTAACACACAGAAAAATCTCACTGGAAACAAAGAAAAGAGTGCTGGACTGCTACGTGATGTCAGTTCTTAAATATGGCTGTGAATGCGGTTCTACAGAAGGATGCCGTGGATATCATGGAAGCAATGATGAGGTGTTGGAAAGAATGGCATCAAAAAGGAAATTGATACTGAGCATCAGGAAGAGACAACTGAAGTTCCTGGGACACGCAATGAGGAAGGAGAGCCTGGAGAACCTGATACTGACTGGCCAGATAGAAGGAAAGAGAGACAGGGGAAGGCAGCGAATAACATATCTGCAGGGCCTGATCAGGTGGCTGATGGAACGGGGGTTGACAGGAGTAATGGGAGCAAACATACTAGGAGCCACAAGGGAGACGTGGAGATCCATGATCGCCTACGTCCTGAAGGGACAGGGTACATAGAAGACACTATCATTTACTCCAGTCTTACTAGCAAATACAAATCCGATAAAGTAAACCTGACAACTACCCTAGTAAAGGACCATCATTCAGTGGTTAAGTGGGGCAAGAAATGGCTTGTAAATTTCCATGCTTTCAAAACAAAACTAATCTCCACAGAAAATCCTTTCTACTTGCCATCAGGATGGCAGATGATAAACTCCCAAAGAGCAACACTATATCTTCCTGGCTTCACATTTTCCACCAACATGAAATGGGGTGACTATACTGAGGCAATTGCCATGCCTGTTGCAAGGAAGGTTGACTCACTGTATCATGCCAAAAATTAAATTTTTTCTTGGTAAAATCCATGTTGCACATTTATAAATCTATTTGGCTGCATAATGAATACTGTTGCCATATTTGGTGCTGCTACTGCTGTGCATCGAGATTTTTGACAAAACCTACAAGAATTTGCAATATAAAAGATGCTGATCAGGCATCTCATCACTAGTCCTTTTTATTGATGAAACATGGCTTCTATTTGTCTTTTCTACAAATATTTTCATGGTAATTGCTTAGATAAGTTTTTTTTTTTTTATGAATTTAAGCATGCTACTAGAGTGGCAACTAGGTCTCACCATTTTACTGTTGAACTAGTTAGATGCAACTGTCATTTCTACTCAACAGTTCTTTTCTCATACTTATCACCTGTGGCATTCCTAATTTCTTGCTTCCCTGCCATCTACAATCATCAGAAATTTAAATGCAACATCAATCGTCATCCGTCTTCTAGAAGCCCATTTCTTTTTAGTTCTTTCCTCAGTCCCTTATTTTTCAATCTCCTCATTCACTTTCACTCCCTGTAAGCCCCTAGGTGGCATTATCACCTTCATTGCTATTCATTTTGAGGTTCTTGACAAAATCCCAAAAAGAACCTGCAATATAATTAATCCTGACTTGGCAGCTCGCCTGCAGTCACTTTCTCACCAATGTGGAGTGGCTTCCCTCTGCCTTTTCTACAAATATTTTGGCTTATGGCCTATCACATTGAATACACGGGCTCTCATTCGATCACCAAAGTTAAGCAACGTTGAGCCTGGTCAGTACTTAGATGGGTGACCGCTTGGAAATACCAGGTGCTGTAAGCGTTTAGTGACGGATGTGCATTGTGCAATGAATATTGGCTTGGAAAGAGAAATCGGTGAGCAGAGTTTGAATTCCTGCATTTATTTAAGCACTGGTACCCTTAGGAAAGGTATTAATCTGTCCCTTCCCTCCAGTTATGGGTTAAATAACAAGGGTAGGACTTGGGGACCCTGCCCTTAAAAAGAAATCCCAATGAATCTTGATACTCGAAAAGAAAAAAGTATTACTAGACACAAAAACTTATATAAAAACAATAAATTATTGAAAAGGAAAAAGGTATTACCAGCAATAGATAAATAAAATTTAGTTGGCATTAAATGACCCGCCGAGGTTGATATGACAAAATGAAACACCCAACAAATATTTTCATGGAAATTGCTGATGAGCTTTTTTTCCATCCTGATACCCTGACCACATGTATTTACTTGTGCTACTAGATGTGCATATAGGTCCCACCCTTTTACTGTAAAATTAGTTAAATGTAACTATCTCTTTTCTGCGTCTGTTGTGGTGCAGTGGATATAGACTCGGAACGAGAATTCGGGGTGCCAAGTTCAAATTCCAGTTGAATTCCTTGCATTCACTTACGTGCAAATACCCTTAGGGAAGGCTATTAATCTGTCTCTTCCCTCCAGTTATGGGTTAAATAATAGGACAGATTGGGTTCTATAGCCTTCGCTGGCAACCAGTCTACCACAGAAACCAATGGCAACCTACTGCAAGATAATCTTCTGCCCAGTCAATCGTGACTCTTTCGAGACACGATTGCTAAAAGTGTGTATCATGTATGGCACTTGAATGACTGAATACTTTTCTACCCTAGCACCCACTCCCTGTCTGATCACTTCCTTGATACCTATTATCGCCAAAAGTTTAAATGCAATGCCAACTGGTATCTTGATTCCCATCCAGGTCTTATCTTTTCTTTGACATTCATTGCACCAGTGGTATTACTGTCGGTAGATAGAAAGGCAGGCAGACATAGAATATTTGATATTTTTGTAAGGTAAATTTCAACAGAGAAAAACTCAAGTAGAGCACAATGTTAAATTTATTTAATTTAACAGAGTAATATAATCTTAAAAATTTTGGATATTCTACAAATCGATGGGTAATAAATTACCCATGGATTTTTAGAATATCCAAAATTTTTAAAGAGTATCTAAGAAGATACTGTACAAGTTATATGAAGAAGCATGTATATCCAGAATCAGGCAACGCATAGCATCCTCTAAGTTTGGCTCCAAAGATTACTGGCGTCTCTGCAAAAGCGTGCTCAGCAGGAACAAGACTTCAATACCCCCACTAATCAATGAATTTGAAGTTCTCACCTCCCCAGCTGACAAGGCTGAATGCTTTGCCCGTAAATTCTCAACCAATTCGACACTGGACTCGTTAGGAATACCTACACCAGACTTCCCACCCAGAACTAAGGCTCAACTAAATAACGTCCACATTTCACCCTCGCTGGTCGCCAAGATAATTGCACAACTTGACCCACACAAAGCGAGCGGCGGTGACGGAATCCCAGTCATAGTACTGAAGAAATGTGCCCCAGAACTCTCCTCTGTCCTCTCTAAACTCTATAACCTCTGCCTATCTGCTTCCTGCTTTCCTGCCTGTTGGAAGTCCTCCTGCGTAGTACCTATATTTAAGAATTCTGGCGAACCCTCAGACCCCGCCAATTACCGTCCTATTAGTCTCCTTCCAATCTTTGGCAAAGTTTTCGAAGCCATTATCAATGCCGAGGTGATTCAGCACCTTATGACCAACGGGCTTCTCTCTGACAAACAGTATGGGTTTCGCTTCACCAGGTCTACTGCTGATATGCTAACGACCATTACCGAGTACATATACCAGGCACTCGACAAGAATGGTGAAGCCCGAACTGTTGCCTTGGATATCTCCAAAGCATTCAACAGGGTCTGGCATGCTGGCCTCTTGTGCAAACTGCGGAGCTATGGGATAACTGGACATCTGTTTGACCTCATCCAGTCCTTCCTCTCTAACCGCACATTAAAGGTGGTATTAAATGGGCATGCCTTCCAAAACTACCAGACGAACGCGGGCGTCCCTCAAGGTTCTATCCTAGGTCCCACGCTCTTTCTGATCTACATTAATGATCTCCCCGACACCATTAGATCACAAGTTGGCATGTATGCCGACGACACAACAATCTACTCCCGCATCGATCAGAAACCAGGTCTGGACAACAAAGTGAACCTCGCTGCCGCACTTGAAAGGGACCTCCAATCCGTAGTGACCTGGGGTAGGAAATGGTTGGTAAATTTCAATGCCTCCAAAACAAAGCTGTTATCAACTAACCACCATAGACAATCGCATCTACCTCCCATTAGCATGGGACAAGCTAGCCTCCCAGAGAGTAAAATACTACGCCTCCTTGGCCTTACACTCTCGGCGGACCTCAAATGGAATGACTATATTGAATCCATTGCCAAATCTGCTGCTATGAAAGTGGGCTCCCTGTGCAGGGCCCGGAAATTTTTCCCACCTGAAACTATTCTGCACATATACAAATCTACCATCCGCCCGTGTATTGAATATTGCTGCCATATCTGGTCGGGTGCCCCTGCTGCTCTCCTTGGGCTTCTTGACAAAATACAAAGGAGGATCTGTAACGTGGTTGATACTGACTTGGCAGACCGGCTGCAGCCGCTCTCACACTGGCGTGATGTAGCTTCCCTGTGCCTCTTCTACAAGTACTTTCATGGCTTCTGCTCCGATGAGCTTAGATCACTGGTGCCGCCTAAGCACGAATTTACACGAGATACTAGATTAGCAACTAGGTCCCATCCTTTTACAGTTAAACAAATAAGATGTAACCGTAAATTCTACTCCAACAGCTTCTTTTCTCGCGCTTCCCGCCTGTGGAACTCCCTTCCACAAGTCTGCTTTCCCGACAGTTACAATCTCCAGGTGTTTAAATGTAGGGTCAATAGACACCTCCTATCACACTAACTCCCAACTATTCTCACAACACTCATCTACCCAACCCTCATTTTCGGTATCCTCACCCGCCTATCACCCACCCTCTGTTATTTCCTATATTTAATCAGTCTTTCTCCACTCTACGTAGCCCCCTGCACAGTAGTGGCAGTGACATGCCTTGCTCGGGGTGAAACGCTTATAAAAAAAAAAAAAAATCTGTGTTTGGAGTTTTTTTTTCTATCAACACTAAATTTATGTATACCTGGCTCGTCAGATTCATGTAGTCCATTTTGAAAAGGTTAAGAGACAGTTCATTACATTCTGTCCTTGCCACATTCACTTAATCTGACTAATTTAGTCTTTCTACTGAGATATCCTTACACTGAACTTTTGTTTCTCCTTATCTGGTTGTGTGTGAAAATTATGTTTAATACTTTTCAATAATTGATCCATTTAGATGTTAGTTCACATGTAAATAGTATGAATAATGAGAAGTCGTCAAGGCAGAAATTCAGACAAAAAAAAAAAGAAAAAAAAAAAGGAACAGTCAAATAATTATGGAATTTTATTCATCAAGTTAGTATGATTCGCACCACATTCGAACAACGGTACAGAATGTGCCAAGTTGGATTTGGTTGAGATCAAAACAACAAGCGAACAAAATTTGTGCAACATCATGATCTGATATGCGCAAATGAGATATTTGCGTGGTCGCCTGTGTTTTTTTTCTTCCTCCTTCACGAGTGCATTAATAACGGCAAACGCGTTCAGGAAATTTCATTGCTGATAAAAACTGCAAAGAGGAATGATCGTTTTATTTACTTCTTTATGAGAATATACAAGAGGGACAATCAACAAGTTTATCTTCATACCCTGCCTGGTGGCAAACACTGCTGGTGGTGCCAGGGGTGGCGGTCCCACCGTAGCCACCGAAACCGTGACATCACCCCTGGTTGGCGGCTGATGAAGACAGGGTATTGCACGTGCTAACATACGTTGCATGTTACAAATTGATCAAAAATATTTCGATGTCAACATCTATGTAGCAGACTCAAAGCGTCAACGCACAAAGTTTTAGAGATATTTGTTATTTACATGTGAACTATTATCCTCATCTTTCCTGTTATCAAATTGTTTCAACTGTTGTACCATCCAGCCTTCATTGTTTTGGGGGTAAATTTCAAGCTGAATTCTTTCTTTAATCTTCAGGAAGTAGATACCTAGTTCTCAGTACTTTTCTTATGTATATAAGAGTGCTCTACTGTAAATGCTTTTCAAAGCATTTTTTATGAGTAAAAAATTACAATTTATGTAAGAGAAACCAAAATATAGAATTCAAGAATGTGACTGGATTACTAAACAAAAAAGAATTCAATCATTTGAAACTGTTAGCACATTGATGCATTCCTTTAGAAAAACAGGAACGGGACTCATGAGTTCAAGAACTTCCAAGGGAAACAAATGACCATTCTAAAAAATTACACTGTGAAATAGATTGTTAATGGATAAATAAGTTATTGTGTGTGTGTGTATTTTATTTACATTATATTTGGACTATTGTACTCATCTTTGTTTTTGTTATCAGAATGTTTTGACAGTATTGCACTCCAGCCTTCCTCAGGTGTATATCGATACTAGCAGTATAGCCCAGCGTTGCTCGGGTGCAATGAAAGCTTTAAAACTAATCCATGGTCCTGGAGCTCAGACTCTTTGGACGTTGGCACGAAAGACTAAAAAGCAATAGTTGTTTCCAGTTAAAGCAAAACCGTAGACTGAAAGAAAAATGAATGGATGTAAGTCAAATTATGATTTACTGGTATTGTTATCAAATAAGTTATTTTTGTTGCAAACTGAATTTTGAAGGCTAAATAAGTCGTCTGAGTAAATGGTATCATGGCTGAGACTAAGAACTACAATTATACCTAATTAGAGCCAAACCCAAAGCAAAATCTAAAATAAAAGGGCTGAAAAACTGATTTTGATCAGACCCGGTATGTATTATCGATTTTTTTTTTTTTTTTTTTTAAGATCTGCAACCTTTAAACTTCTGAATATCGTTTCTTATGTCTGTCTACGAGTGTATCAAATTTGATTAAAATCGGATCACCCTTTCCAAAACCCGATTTTTTTAAATTTTTATCAGGGGTACCTTGACACAAAACCTAGCTAAGAATACTCGCAGACGCTTATAGTACAACTGTGTAAATTTTCAAGAAAATCGGTTTCAGCCGTTTCGGAGTCTATAGGTAACGGGGACAGACACACAAAGTTCCATTTATAAATAAGTTTAGATAATCTACTGGAAATTCAGAACTGAACCTTTTATTTAATCTCTGGAGATCAACTGTTTATGTTCCAATGTTGACATCTAGGGATATTGTCTAGTTATTTTATTTAGTACTGTTCAGTTATTGCTCACCCATTTCCACTGAGTGCAAGTACACACTGCCCAACACAGGGATTAAACTGACAACCACTTGTGCAAATCAAATAAAACAAAAAATGTATAGTCTTCCTAGGATTTTTTACACTTTCCCTGATCATATATATATATATATATATATATATATATATATATATTTTTTAAATCATTTCACCCCAAGCAAGGCGGTACAGCCACTGATGTACAGGGGGCTACATAAGAGTAAAAGTTTAGACAAGAGGAGAGTGAAGAGAAAGACCAGTTACAAGGGGTGTCAGAGAAGGGGCAAGAGAAGGATAGAAACACAGGTGTGAAGACAGTTACAAAGGTAGAGAGAACTGAAAAGACAAGATATAGGAGGTGATGTAGAAAGAACTGGAGTCAAGTGGATAGGAGTATTGACATTGCACTTTAATTCCTAGAGGTTGTAGCCATCAGGAAGGCAAGTATATGGAAGGGAGTTCCACGGGCGGGAAGTGTGAGAAAAGAAGCTGATAGAGTAGAACTGTTAGCTGCATTTGGTTGATCTAACTGTAAATGGGTGGGACCTTGTTACCAGTCTGATTGCACAAGTAAATTCTAGTGGTAGGTGCACCAGTGACTTCAATTCGTCAGAGAAGAAGCCATGAATATACTTGTAGAATAGACAGAGGGAAGCCACATCCTGTCAGTGAGAAAGTGGCTGGAGTCAAACTGCCAAGTCATGACCTAACATGCTACAGATTCTCCTTTGGAGCTTGTCAAGAATACTGAGATGAACAGTGTGGGCGCTTGACCATATATGACAGCAGTATTCTATGCAGAGACAGATGGTTGATTTATATACGTCATCTGTGTTGTTTTTCCCTTCCGACTGCATTTTCCTTTACGTTTTGAACTGATGGATCCAGTTTGTTTCTTTGCCTTGATGAGACGACTGACAATTGAAAGGCTGACACCAACAATTATCACAATCTCTCTGCAAAGCTTGCCAGTGCGTTTGTACAGTATTATAATCACAGACAATAGGCATAGGACAACTAATCAACAGTCAAGACAATAGTGTCAGGGTGTGATAAAAATCTCATTCAACCATGAATGATGCAATATTTTGCAAAGCCAAACAAATTTTAAACACCCTAAAAATATTCATATTACTGCACACAACTGCAAATGACCTAATTTGAAAAGAAAATAGAAATTGATTACACCCTGTCACTCCAGTGGGTCTAAAACTGACCGTATGATGAAAGAAAAGAAACTAACAGTTGTTTCAATTAATTTGCACACGGATATATAACCAATGGTTTTACTCACTCAGCCATTGTCTTATGGAATATTAATGATTCAATATTTAATTTTGGGTGAAGGCAGTCTAAAGTTAAGTCTTAAAAAATATTTGCAAAGTTATGCAATTTTTGTTGGCAGGTAGGTGAAAAACTGAGGTGATTATAACTCGTTTGAAATTGGAGTGTCAGAAGCAATAAAAGCCACCACCATGAACATCCTCAAATAAGAAAGGCTCAACTTGGCAGACAACATTAAGAGTGACAGCTGTAATTGAAAGAACAAACATTGTTTGGTAGCAATGTTCATTAATTTCCACTAAGACTTTCTTAATCAAGAAAGTTCATTTCATTCTCTCAAATAATCACTAATGATAATTAGAAGGTATAAATCGTAAGGAATTAAAAAGAAATTAAAAATGGAGACAAGTTTAAAAAGGTAAGCTGATCAATGAAAAGCTAGACAGTAAAAAGGTTTATATGAGGATCATTCAATAAAGGTTAATTTTTTCGGTATAAGGAGTTCTAATACAGATAGAAACTTTTTTCTTTTTTTTCAGCATAGTCGCCTAGCAGTATCACACACTTTTTCCATCTGTGCACAAGCTTCCATATTCCCTCAACGTAAAAATCTTTGATGTCTCAGCCAATTGCTCACAGCAATTTTGAATTCATCGTCACTTTCAAACGACCACCAAACAGGTGAAAGTCTGAAGAGGTAAGGTCTGGGCTGTAAGGGGGATGAGGGAGCAGTTCCCAGCCCAGCTTGTTGATGGTCTGCACCGTTTGGGCTGCTGTATGAGGCCTTGCATTGTCTTGATTCGAGTAGGCAAAGGTCATCATGGACAATTTTATGTGCTGTTCCAACAGATAGGCTCAAAGTCCTTGCCATGTCATCCACTGTCACCCTTCTGTCAGACTGAATGAGGTCATTGACTGATTTGATCACCTCAGGAGATCTCACTTCTGTAGGCCTCTCAGTCCTGTCTTCATCCTCAATACTGCTCAGTCCTTCTTTAAACAATTTAGCCCACTTGTAGACATTATTTTGGCTGAAACATGTGGCACCATACACAGTTGACATTCTCCTATAAATTTCAACTGGTTTGCACCCCTCAGCAACCAAATACTTGATAGCTGACCACTGTTCAATCCTGGAACATGCTTCTTGGCCAGCCATCTTTGTTAATATTCCAAAACTCAATGTTTTTTTTTTCAATTTACAAAAAAAAAAAAAAAAAAAAAAAAAAAAAAAAATTAAGTCCCTTTCAAAAAGAAGTAAATGAAAAGAAACAAAAAAGTAAGCTTCTATCTGCATTAGAAGTCTTTATACTGAAAAATTTACCTTATTTATTGAATAACCCTCATACTATGAAAATGTTTATTAGCACAATTGTTGGTAAGGAGATATGTCCTTTTAGTACTAGTCCGTATGGTTGAGAGAGAATTTAGTTAATTTTGAAGAGAAAGATCAGTGAAGGTTGAAATAAATAAAAAAATGAATATTGTGGTTTGGAAGCTTTAAATAATAAAGAAGCTGAGAGTGGGTCTATGAATGTGAAGTTTTGTTTTTTTTATAATCGTTTCACTCCGAGCAAGGCATTTCACTGCCACTATTGCGCAGGGGGTTACATAGAGTGGTGAGAAAGGATGGTTAGATATAGGAAAAGTCAGAAGGAGGGTGATAGACGGGTAAGGATACCGAGAATGAGGGTTGGGTAGATGGTGAGAGTGTTGGGAGAATAGATGCAAGTTAGTATGATAAGAGGTATCTATTGACCTTACATTTAAACTCCTGAAGATTGTAGCTGTCGGGAAAGCAGACACGTGGAAGGGAATTCCACAGGTGGGAAGCGCGAGAAAAGAAGCTGTTGGAGTAGAAATTATGGTTACATCTTATCTGTTTTACTGTAAAAGGGTGGGGCCTAGTTGCTAATCTAGTATCTCGTGTAAATTCATACCTAGGCAGCACCAGTGATCTAAGTTCATCAGAGCAGAAGCTATGAAAGTATTTGTAGAAGAGGCACAGGGAGGCCATGTCACACTGGTGAGAGAGAGACTGCAGCCAGTCAGCCAAGTTAGTATCCATCATGTTACAGATTCTCTGTTGTATTTTGTCAAGAAGCCCAAGTAGAGTAGCTGGGGCACCTGACCAAATGTGGCAGCAGTATTCAATACATGGGCAGATGGTAGATTTATATATGTGCAGGATAGAAGTTTTTTTTTTTTTTTTAATCTTATCACCCCGAGCAAGGTGGTAATGCCACTGATGTGCAGGGGGCTACATAATAGTGAAAAGATTGGAAAACAGAAAGCCGGAAACCACATCCTAAACAGGGAACAAGGGATGAGCCTCTTAACCTGTTCAATAGACGTGGGTGGAGTGTGAACCGGGCGATAGATAGATCTATCTACTTCAATTAAGTGGGGCTTGGTCATTTGAATCCCTCTGCATTTCTTATCTGCAAGTCTTCTGCATCTCTTACAACATTTCTTGTGTGTCCTTTTTTTCTCTGACTAGCATGTCGGTTTTTCAAGTTGGCTATGAAAAAAAAATCTAAATCTGCCTCCTATTTTTGATCTAGTTTTGTTTCCTTCCTTCCCATAATTTGTCTTTTTCTCCTGGTTCACCATAATGTCTATGCAAGAAATCACCTGTTGCTAATTACTCTTCTCCCCTACCATGGAGATAAGCAACATTCCACTTTTTTTTTTAAAGTGCATATCCAAAATAAAGACAAATTAAAACGGCTAATGACTGGAATTTGAACAACAAATCAGGGTGCCAAGTTCGAATTCCAGTTGAATTCCTTGCATTCACTTACTCATAAATACCCTTGGGAAAGGTATTAACCCATCTATTTCCTCCAGTTATGGGTTAAATAATAGGACAGATTGGATTTTATAGCCTTGGCTGGTAACCAGTCTACCGCAGAAAGCAATGGCAGCCTACTGTGGTATAATCTTCTGCCCAGTCAGTCAAGTCTCAAAAGAGACATGATCGCTCAAAGTATATATCAAGTATGGCCTGAAAAATTCTTGGTGCAACCCAATCCTCAAAATCAGCATTTCAATGACCAAACAAATTTCATTTTTTTTTTTGAAGATTTAAACATATGCTAAGAGTTTTGAACTGGTAACTAAATGTAGAAAAGCCAATGTTTTATGGCTTAAGTTAGAGTCATTCTCCTTGGCCAGGTGAATTTTTTTTTTTTTTTAAATCAAGGCAAAGCCAATGATACACAAAGGGTTACTGAGTGTAAAAGAATTTATTACAATGCAAGAACAATAAAAGAACAGAATATAACGATTGACATTGTATTTAAATATTTGAAGACTGAAAAACAAGTGGAGAGTTCCACAAGTAAGAAGTGTGAGAAAAGAAACTTAGCATAGAATTTACATCTAGCCATTTTGACTCCAAATACTATCCTACAGCATTGGTGAAATTATGCAACTATTTTAGCTAGTAAAAAAAAACATGCACAGGGCCAGTCTATTTGAGCTCCTAGTAACAATCAAACTAATTATACAAATGAATTTCAGGAAATAAACTGCTGTCCAACAATTACATAGCTATTTCCTAAGAATAGCTCAGTTCGATACAGGACCATCCCATAAATTGTGAAGAGTTTATTAGCCATTAATCTGATGTGTGCGTGATTTATGTTATGAGAATTCAAGTTTAGTGTTATTGTTACCGGAGTGAGATATATATATATATATATATATATATATATGTGTGTGTGTGTTGAGTTGTGATAATGTTTAGTGCCAAGACTGTCGTTTTATTTTATTTTTTTTTGTAAGTAATTTTACTGATAAAAATATTTTGCCAAGCAGGTTTCTTATTGTACTCGACATCAGGGTGGAGATAAAGCATTGATAGGTTTAGTGCAAAGAATTTGTCACTTTAACTGAGCAGGTTCATGCCAATTTTGAAGTTTTGTGAGGACACTGTCTTCATTCATTAGGGCTGGGATTTTCCTGTTGTGCTCTAGTTTTCTTATTTATATGGAGCCTGGTGAGTTTTGATATTTTGTGGGAGTGGTTTTATTTGCAATTAGGTGATTTTTTTATTTTTATTATGCAGGTATTTAATTTTTTTTATTGCTTTTTAATACTCAATAAAACCAATAACACAAATCAACAACACAATACGAACAAAATGTGACTACTGAAAAAAAAAAGACAACTGTCCACTTAATAAATGTCTAACCAACAACATAATATACAAAGCTACCATGACAAATAACACCAACACAAACGAAAAATATACATAGGAGCAACAGAAACATCCTTCAAAGATGGATTCAATATTCAAAAAACATCACTCAAGACAGATAAATACAAAAACAACACAATGCTATCAAAATACATATAGAATCAGAAAGAAAATAACATTAACACCAAAATTAAACGTGGAAACAGTAAGAACACCACCACACAGCAGCAATATTAAAAGCTGTAAATTATGCTTAGAAGAGAAACTAGTAATAATCCAATTTAAAAACCAAAGTAAAATATTAAAACAAAACAAAATAATTGTAAAATGTTATTGCTCTTTCAGCTATTCCGTTCTATCCATGTATTAATACTTTGGGCACCTTGAGGTGGTGTAATGGTTAACAAGCTTGTCTTACTAGAACCAGTTACAACTGAGTAGTGAGTTTGATCCTCACTGGGAGTTCCATACTTTCAGCCTTGTGACACATCTAAGTTGCACTTAGAAAATCACCACGTATTAATGCTTTATTATATCTTAATAATGCTCATAATGGGGGAAATAATTAGGGAGAATATCAATTTTTTTTTTATAGTTCATCCATTATCTGGTCACATGACAATATTTTTAACCTCCATTACTAGTTTAGAGAAAATAGAATTCTTGCCTCAAATGGTCTAAAGAAAATATACACAATCAATATTACATTAACAAATTTGGAATTTCATTAAACTGGACAGATAGCATCACAGATATTGTCAAAAATGTGAAATTACAAAGCAGAGTTCAATTTCATACAGAAACCTTTGAGAAATGTATTAATATGTCTATTGTCTCCCAAGCTATGGTTTAAATAGCAGGGTAGATAGGGCACTTCTTTCTTTGGTGATGACCAGAATAAGAGAGGGAAAAACTACCCTGAATTCCCAGTCATGAAGCTGAAACCAGAGGAGAGTCCAGATCACCTATATCTTGAAGAGTCACAGCATTTTTAACAAACAAATGCACAATTTCAGCCTGAAGATTTGTGGCAAACATGCATCAGTACAGACACAAAAGTGGCCCTAGATACATGCAAACATGTCTGTCAAAACCAGTTACATCTAGGTTATTCTTGTTAGCAGCAGAATAGCTTGGTATCTTCAGATAAAAGCCTCTCTGCAGCTTGTCTTGATCTGGGTTTCTCCTAGATAACTCCTGTCAATAAAAGCAACAGGGAAAACCAGTTGTCAGCAGTGGAGAAGACTCAGTACCTTGAGAATTTGGTCCTCTGGGCAGTTTGTTCATAAACTTTTCTTCTGAGACAGTACCATTTTGCGATAACTCATTTCATTTCTCTGACTATTACACCTGTAGCAGCTGGGAGAGCTATTTCCCGCCCAACCACAATATGCCCTTGCTGTAATTTACAACAAGATTACAACCAATCTTAATATCTTTCAACAAAACAGCTAAGTTATATAGCAATGATTTTAGTCCTGATTAAGCTAACATTATTGCTGGTAATACTACTTACCTAGATAAACTACCAACAGACTTTCTGCTGTGAAGTAGTTTTTGCGCTGAAGGTTATAATTGTGCTATGTTGATTGCTAATCGACTTAACGCACCCAAAATGTTAGGGACTTGGTAATCTTCCACTGTAAGCTGACTCCTTAGTATTTGGCTAACTGCCGACTAATATCAACTGCCTAGTAGTTCTACTGAACTTCAATGGAACTCTAAAGAACTCTCTAGAACTTCTAAGAACTCCCAAGAACTTCTCGAGTTAACAGGAAGTCAACTCTTATTAATATAGGAGGGAGAGTCAATTATCTGAGGAATAGGTGTGTTTCACCATAACACTTTCAGAAACAACTCAACAGTCACATGCAAACAACAATATGAATTGATAAATCTTCTATGAATGCATATTTGGTTATACGAGAAAAAAAAATGCAATTGAAGAGTTCTGGAAGAGGCAAAAAATAAAATGTTTGTTACAAAACTGTTCTTCACAAGAAACAAACCAACTTCCCTTCATTACAGGTACTTGGCTTATATGTAAGTCGTAAAGTCAAAGATTGATTGAATTGAAATGTACATGAAGTTCTCTATATAAAACAAGAAGTCAGGATAGCTTTCCTTATTCACCAACAGATAATATCCCCACTTGCTCATTTTGAAAAAGTCATCTTTTTTATCAGAAAGCAGAAAATAATTATATATATATATATATATATATATGCATAGTCGGATTGGCAAATAGAACTTTACCCATTTGCCTATGTTGGTTGGTTTGTTTAGTGGCATATTAACTTTGGAGTCATTTAATGCCTAAATTTAATTTTCTTGGTAGCAATAGTAATTTTATGCACAAATTACTATATATATATATCTATATCTCGCGCTAATAATTTTTTTTTTTTTTTTTTTTTTTCTTACTATGAAAAGGTATTGCTGGTATTCTTACTATAAAAATGTTTTAGACTTTTATAGTTTTGACCCCAGTTTACCCCTAAACTGTTTACCCATAGTTGGGACCCTAAAAGGTGCTACCACACCAGTCAGTATGGACCTGAGAATAACAGGTGGTTCTGGGCTCTTCAAAACTTTCTGATCAGAGGTCTTGCTAGATGTAGTTCATCATAACCTCTTTGTCAAATTTCCTGGGTCTTCAGAGAATAATCCATACAGAACTGTCCCACAAAAAAATGGCAATATTGGAAACAAGGTGCTTGAGTGCAACTTTATTCTTACATATAAAAATATTTAGCTTTGTGAAATTGGCATCCTATATCCTAGCTGTGATGGTCTGAACTGGTAAAAATAAAGGAAGGCACTCTTGGCAATTATGTATAAACACTTATGAAAGGGAATAGTAAAGTCTAATTTGGTTAGGAATTGGGTAAGATCATCAGTAAGAAAAAGAGAAATAGTGGTGAAGGAGGTTAAGCATGACAGCAAGGCAGACAAGAATAATATTAGGTTTAAGATTGTCCCAGAGAGCAATAGAATAGGGGATTAAAACAGTTGCACAACTTGGTGACATAATTCCTGGTTTGGTCAGACCATACTTAGACTTACTGGAAACATGGTAAACAACCACTAAGCAGTACTAAATAAGATGAGATATCCCTAGACATAAATGAGAAAATCTACTCCCATATATTAAAGTGACAGTTGAAAATTCCCTGAAAGTTATCCAAATCAGATACCTGATATCTACCAAACTATTTTCCTAATAAAAAAATCATGATATTAGTTTAAACGAAAATAATGCAAGAATGATTATGTTGATGGTGATTTAAGATTCTTCTATCAAATTAAAAATTTTTGCTGATTTTTATTTTTAATGAAAAGAAATGAAGAAAGGCATTATTTGGCAATAACTTTATAGATTTTTTTAAACTCAGAAAAAAAAAAAAATATATATATATATATATATATATATATATATATATATATACACTAATTTATTAAGAAGTCCTTATCTAATGATTAGACGTTGCTATGATCTGGCCTTGTACTACACAGAAAAGTATGACAAACCAACTTTAAACACAATGCTTATAAATTTCATTGCTACAGCAAATATAAAGCATATTTATGAGTCAAGAAGCTATTTTTATTCATAAGAGAAGACTGCTTGAAAAAGAAAAAAAAAAAGAAAAAAAAAGTAATTTTACATACAGAAACTGCTAATTACATTGTAGAATTTAGTGTTTTTTTTTAATCATATCACCCTGAGCAAGGCGGTAACGCCACTGATGTGCAGGGGCCTACATAAGAGTGACAAGATTGGAGAACAGAAAGCCGGAAACCACATCCTAAGCAGGGAACAAGGGATGAGCCTCGACACCTGTTCAATAAACGTGGGTGGAGTGTGAACTTGTCTAAGTTTAAAAATTGACTTAAAACAAATTTAGTTGTATGAATTTTCTTGGGTTTTATCATTTGCACCAGTCCAACCAAACTGTAATCAAATGACCAAAGAGAATTGGGGGGGGGGATTTCCTTCTTGGTCAGGCTAGGAATTTTCAGCATTTTCTTGATTGTAGCTTGGTAAAAATGCAAGTAAAAATAACACTTAGCAGTAAAAAAAAAAATAAAAAAAAAAAAAATAAATAAATAGAGTAATTTCTTTTTACTGAATGAGAGTGTGTGTGTGTGTGTGTGTGCATATTTTGTTAAATAATATGAACAACTTTTGTCTCAATTCATTTTATTAAATCTTCCAAATTTTTGAATAAGTTGCTTTATCTGTAAATTTACCAAAATTGATATTAACACTTATTTTATGTTGATAAATAGAATTTCTATTCTTGCTGCCAAAATACACCTTTATATAAATATTTATTTTTTATTACTTAAATATTTGATTTTTTTTTTTTACTGCTTATCAACTCACTGCAGGTTAATAAAGAAAAAACATTCTAGATAAAAAAATTTTTATGAGTGAATACTGCATTAATAATCCTTGAGAACAAAGATTGTTCCAGATACACATCTTAATATTTAACCCATAGCTGAGAGGGAGAAAACTGATTTATATCTTTTTCAAGAATATGAATGTAATTATTATTAAAATACACCTAAAAGTAGCTAATCAAGGTGCATCGTCAGGTTTCGGGTCTCAAACAACAGACTTCTTCGATGTGCGACCCAACTGAATATGATCAGTATTCGGCTCCCAAGTGGAATTTAAATTTCCATTTTTTTTTTTTTACTTCTCATTCTGAGTCAGTATTCATTTTTCCACATCTATATATCATTAAATCCACTTTTTATCAATGACTGTGATAGCTGAAGAGAGAGGAGAAAAAAAAAAGAAAAAAAAAAGAGAAATTTGTCAAGCTTATTCATAAATTCAGAGGCGTACAAACACGTGTTAGAAATTGGAAAGATCTAATAATAAGTTCAACAGACAGATCTTGTCAGTGGAATTCAATAAAACAGTTTTGGAGATAAAAATTTTCTAAATTTAAATTCCCAGCATTTCTTGCTTGTTCATATGTAGTTGCATTTATGTAAATAAACATAGTCCAATGAAGATCTAAGGGACAAAATGTGGTACGAAAAACACATGCCAGTAGCAGAGAGTGTGTAAATTTATTACTGAATGAATATATATATATTAACTAGGATTAATTCAAGGATGTTGAATGACCATTTCAATATGAAATCCCCACAGGGGATAACATCACCTCAGCAACAAAAAATCCTTTTCGAAACTGGAGGTAAAAAAAAAAAAAAAAAAAAAAAAAAAAAAAAAAAAAAAATCAGTCTATTTTTCTTTTTTAATAGATTTTCAAAAAAATTAAAAAGAAAGAAAAAGATAAAATAAAATAAACAAGAAAAGAAAAATTGGCATCGTCTGGGTTCGCAAAAAAGGAAAGAGAATTATAACATAAAAGGAACAGACGGGGTGTTGAATCAATCCTAGTTATATATATAAATTAACTAGATTGATTCAACACCCCGTCTGTTCCTTTTACGTTATAATTCTCTTTCCTTTTTTGCGAACCCAGACGATGCCAATTTTTCTTTTCTTGTTTATTTTATTTTATTTTATCTTTTTTAATTTCTTTGCAAATCTATTTAAAAAGAAAAATAGACTGATTTTTTTTCTCCAGTTTCGAAAAGGATTTTTTTGTTGCTGAGGTGATGTGTTATCCCCTGTGGGGATTTCATATCGAAATGGTCATTTAACATCCTTTAATTAATCCTAGTTAATTTATATTTGCTCTGTAATATTTTATTACATGGAGCTCTCTTCCTGTATCATTTTTTAATATTAAAATAAAATTTTAATATTAATTAGGATCGGGTTTTTGGAATTTACCTTCCTGCTTTTTCCACTTGGATTAAAGTATCTGAATAATTATATAATATATATATATATATATATATATATATACACACACACACACACTTTTAGGAAACATTAGTAATGATTAAATGAATAACTGCTTTAATGCAAATGGTCTTGAATATGAGTATCTAACCAGAGAATTGTTCAGCTTAAAACTGCACAATGAGGAAGAGGGAGAGAATAATAATAATTTTGCCCATGTTGAAGTTCAACAGCCCCATTGCTCAACTTCAAACAATGAAGCTATTATTATGTTTAAGTTGGTTTCACTTTCAACCAGAAAGTACGCTTACAAATATCTATTTTAACCCAGCCAAATCTGCCGTGTAAAGTTCAACAATCTAACCTGCCTTATGTATAATGTCATGATATGACTACATCATTGAAAATAATGCAGTAAGTCTTGAAAACCGTGATACTGAGAGCTGATATTTAAGGGATGGGTTTTAAGTGTGTTGAAGACCCAAAGGTTAATGCAGATTTGGCAAAAGCTAACTGGAAAGAGACAAAAATGAAATGGACAAAACTTTGAACAAAGCATTTGAAAATGTTATTTGAGGAGATAAATGTTTAATTTATTCTTGGAAATTGTTTTTTTATTTTAGTATTTGATTAACTTGAATCTTGAATTATTCAAAACATTTTTCACCCCCATACCAAGTTGTTGAAATGATAATTCTTTTTCTACAGCTTACCAAACCTTCCGTTATTTAAAACCAGAAAATATTTTTTTTTTTTAGATTGTAAGAATTTCTGCTTTTGAAGATAACAGAATCCACAGGTGAGGAGGAAGAAAAAAAAGAAAAAAAAAAAAACCCGAAGTGGTGGATTCATTCTTTTTCCAAGCGTATTCGTCAATAAGTGAATGTGTTAAAAACAGGAAAACAGGGATGGGAACAAACATAAAAACAAAATTCATGCTCAAAAACTAAGTTCAATTGCAGACCTGGTGTGAATAGTGTAGGAGACAATGTAGTAACAAAAACAGGGTCAAAAATCCAACTTTTTCCTTGCAACAATGAAAAACTCAGTTTTGCTCACCAAGCTCAAAAATTGCCCTTTTCTCAAAGCTCAAAAATGAATCTCTCCAAGTAAAAAGCAATGATCCTTATTCACTGAATGATTTTTTTTTGATTGGCCATACCAAACAGGGAGGAAAGGAAATTAGCATAGCTTTTGATACTCATAGCAGCTTTTTTGTGTGCAAAAAAGTTTAGTAGTTTTTCTTTCTTTGGCAGACCACACACACAAAAACTTTTTTTTTTTTTTTTTTTAAGTAGATGCTTTTCTCTTTCAATACAGTGAATATAAAAAACTCAACAGGAATTGGAACTCAGCTCTCCAATTAACAAGTCTGAGCCATTATATATTAATATCCAAGCTTACAGCACCTAGTATTTCCAAGTGGTCACTTATGTAGATACTGACCAGGCTTGACATCAGTGATTGTATAGTGGAGGGAAGTGTTTCCCTAACTGAGGAAGTACTGTACGTATATATAACCTTCAGAGATCATATCAATTTTTGTTTATACAATTAAACTGTTTATGGAATCCTTGACATTTTCTCCAATCTTCTTGGATGTATGGAAGTTACATTTATATATTTACTGCTATGAAAATGGATGTATTTAGTTGGTATATGTCAGCTACCATTTTGTTTTGGTTCCTGAAGCACAAAATGTTTTCCTCTTATGAATTTTTTTACTTGACATATTAAAAAATGGCTCAGTGAAACTGTGCCATCATTAATTACACTAAAGGATTCAGTTGTTCTAAATTTGACATGCATTTTTTTTTTTGTTAAACTGGACTAAAAACTTGTTTCCAACAAAAATCTTGAAGGGTTGGTGTGCTGTACCATTTCCACCCATGGCAGATTTCAAACACGTAACTTTAATCTTAGAATTTTGTGCTCAGTTTTTTTTTAGGTCAATATATATTCCATGAGTGGAGAAGCTGATGGGGAATGGAGAATTACTGAGACCATATCTCAACAAAATTTCTTTCTATCCTTAGTTGGCAATTTTAGTTGAGGTCCTGTGATGTTATATTAAAACAACCATTGATGGCTTCTAAACAGCTTCATCTACCCAATTTCACTAACAAGAAATTGGTTAACCTGTTATGATTTTTATATACTTCCCAAATGATCTCACCTACTGGGATCACCTCCCTTGACTGATATTATCAGGAAATCACCTCCTTGACTAATTAATCATGGTAAGACGTGGCGGACCAGATGGAGACTACCACCACCTTTAAATCAGCTCAGTCTTATCAATTATTACAAAGTTTCCGATTATCAAAAACAATTTGAGAAAGTTTCAATATTTAAACAATTTTAAGTGGGGCTCAGTTTCTCATACAATGTAAATCGATCTTCCATTTTGGAACCTCTCATGTTGAGGTGGCTTTGTTTTGTTTTTTGAGACAAGTTGTTGCTCGTTTTTGTCTTTTTCAAGTTTTCTTCAGTTCTTACATTGGCACCTTCCTTAGAAACACCAATAATGGTTTTATTCAAAAATTTCGCAAAGGATTCAGTAGTTGAATATGCGCAAGCAAAAAAGTTAATTGCACAGGATAGATTTACTATAAAGTTGTATGAAAAACAGAGCCCCTCCCCCCAATTGTTTAAATGTTGAAGTTTTTACAAATTTTCTTTGTCACTCAGAATGTTCAGGGTTTAATCGATAAGATTGCACTAAAAAAAGTAAAAAATTGATAATCAACAAATTTACAAGTGGTGGTAATGTCGTACCGGCAAGTGGTTCCAAAATTGAGGATGAATTTACTATAACGTATGAAAAACTTAGCTCCCTATAAAATTGTTTAAATATTGAAATTTTTCTAAATGTTTTTTGTCAATCGGAAAGTTCAGGGTGTAACCAATAAGATTGCACAGAAAAAAAAGTAAAAGAAAAACAAATTTAAAGAAGGTGGTAGTCTCCTTCAGGTCTGCTGTAAGATTTAAACCCAGACCTCATGTTTGAAATGTTAATATTCCAACCACAAATCAAGTATTAGGGAAGCTTAGAATGAGAGACATCACTGTTCATTTGGTTTAGTTTGTCAGAATGACTGGAAATGTTCTAGTTAGTTGTTAGACAGTCTTGAGAATCAGAAGAGATTTACTGTATAGGTATGAAAGGAATCTTTCCTTAGGGTGAGTCAGCAAGGTGATGTTACCGATTTTGCTTGCACCACAAGTGACTGTCACATTCATAATGAGATAGCAAATAAATTCTATCTTAAGTTTTTAACAAAACATTACCTAGGTCTGTGTCTATTTCTGAGATGAGAGTATCTACATTATTCGGACTATTGTCTTCATCTTTGTCGCCACTGGAAACTAAGTAAACTTAAGGAATCGGCACATAAAAAAAAAAAATCTACACCAATCAAGCATAAAGATGAACACAATATGGGAACCAGTAATATGGAGTGCTAGAGAAAACCATTAGCACCAAAAAAAAAAAAAAAAAAAAAAAAAAAAAAAAAAAAAAAAATGCTAGAGAAAACCATTAGTATCAAAAAATTGCAATGTGAAAAAAAGGGTGGTGGTTACTGGACATTAGGTCTAAATCCCAAAAATTCAGTTCTTGTCCTTAAAGACACATGGCTCAGCGGATACAGACATTGGTTAGTGACTTGACTCTGGCGATGATGAAGTAATTTACAGGCTTAGCAGGAGATAACTCATGACTTCTAAAAGAGGCAGTACTACACAAGGGATGAGAACGATTGTAATAAAGGGTTTGGATTAAAAATTCCTAGCAAAAATTGTGCAAATAGACAATTGTCCGAATAATGTAAATACTGTATTACCTAGGTCTGGCCACCTTCTCATAGTTTGGAGAGATAACATTGAAAGATTATAGAGAAAATGCAGAAGAATGTGATGACAGGATGGTGGTCGCAGGTTCAAACTATCTATTGAATCCTGCCAAATGACGCACATTTTCATAAAAGTTTATCAAATAATCAGGACGGTAGAAATAAATATACGTTTGATTAGAAACAGAATATATACTTAAATATGAGTAACGTAACCACACACACACATATATATATATATATATATATAATCCAACAAGATCAGCTTAATATAAAATATTGTGTTATATCTATATAGAGAGCTCAATGGAGGTTATCCAGAGCAATATGATCATGCATTTGATCACTTTGGCCCAAGCCTTGTCTCACCCCACATTGTGTTGCTTGAATAGTTAACTGGTATCGATGACTTGGTTTGGTCCAGTCAGTGTAAAGTCACAAAAAAAAAAAAAAAAAAAAAAAAAAAAAATACCTTGGATAAAAGAAAAAAAAAAAAGTTTTTTTTTTCTTTTTTTGGTTGGGAACAACTTTACTAGTAAGTAATGATTTTGATTTTCTTTGAATTTTTTGTTGTGGCAAATTTTAAATGTTTTCATAGTTATTTAAACGAGTTCATTTTTTTTTGTATTTTTTTCAAAGAAATTTTTTTACTGGACTTTAACCAAGTTAAAACTTAGTTAACTCAACGCCCCTAGTTTTTTTTTTTTTTTTATTTATTTATTTATTTTTTTTTTCAATTGGAGTAGATAGACTAAACTATCACGCGGTTCACACTCCACCCACGTCTATTGAACAGGTGTAGAGGCTCATCCCTTGTTCCCGGCTTTCTCTTTTCCAAACTTTTCACTCTTACATAGCACCCTGCACATCAGTGGCATTACTGCCTTGCTCGAGGTGATAAAAAAAAAAAAAAAAAAAAAAAAAAAAATATTCCTGGATACAAAGAAGTTAGTACCATTATTGATGTCTCAAGCAGGTCTATATTCTCCATGTAATAACTATCGACCATTCCTGATTATCGTGATACAGTGTTTGTGGTCTTAGTCTTGTTCCAGAAGTCTCGTAAAAAAACTAAGTCAGAGGTTTTTCTTCAGGGTGGCAAATCACATCAGTTCAGGCAAACAATCGTCTCATTTCTTTCTCTGGTCTGCATTTCATGTCTGTCGCTGAATACACTCTCACATCAGCACACTGTTTTCTTTCATGAGCCACCTTCTCAAAAGTTGGGGTGGGGCATGATGTGCTCTGGGAATGTCAGGATTCCTTAAACAACTAATCAGGGCTCTCTACAAGTGTCCAAATATGCGTTAGTCCCTACTCCCTCTTTGAAATCCTACCTGAGCCTTCTCCTTTTGGAGACCTGTTCAAATCCATCTCCTTCCTGCTTTGTGTGAGTTTCTCTCACCAACACTACCTGAGAGGGCATGGAATTTACTTCTGCCTTCCCTGAAATTCCACCTGAGCCTTCATCTCTGGTTATTTGATCAAACCCATTCCCCTCCTGCTTTGTGCAAGTGCCTCTCCCCATCAATGCTTGCAGAGTGTGGTCTAGCTCAAATGGGCAAATTTTGATTATCACTCAAAATTTTTTTTATTGCGCATGGTCGTTTTTTTTTACACCTGGGATTTATTTCAACCCTTTTGCAAACAAGTGACCAAAAAAAAAGGGGGGGGGACAATTCCTTCATGTAAAACATTTTATTGCATTTTTGCAGATGAAAAATTTAACTATTCTTTTGGAAGCTTGTCTGCTCTTAAAAGTTAGTTCTTATCCATTGACAGAATTTCACACCCGTGGTTGCTCCATATTCAAGCCAGCCACTTCATGTTCAATGATCACAAAATATTATCTACTTCTTTCTAGGAGGTCCTTAGAATATACCATCACTTAATGTCAGTCTTGACCAAACCAGAAGGTTCCTTAGTCTCCAGTCTATTTGAAATTAGTGTTTTTTTTCTGCCTTGTTTCTTTTCAAATTACTAATGCCTTCCCAAATAGTGCTACAAAGACATGGATCCATCTCTTATATTCTTAGCTATCAGTTAAATAGCAGGGTAGAGTGGGTTCTCTAACCTTGAGTGGAAACCAATCTTTGAGAAGGAAAACTGACTTCTGAACTATGGTGAAGGCAATGGGATAGTATTGTTATATCTGGGTGAGAGCAGACCAAAGCTCACTCTCCAGCTTTTAGAGAGTTAAAAAGCATCTAACCCTTGTGGGTTATGAATTATTTTCTACCATTTAACCTCTGTCACAGGTGGAATATGGCAAGCTTCTCACTGCTGTATTGTTACTTCTACAAGTGCTCGAACATAATGTATTCTTTGGTCCCACCAGTTCAAAACCTCCAAAGCAAGGGCATGCCATGCCATTTACATAGTAGCAAATCACCCACATTCATTCTGTATTTCATCAGTGAGAAATAAGTTCCATTCAAACAGCTTCTTCTCGTGAACCACTGCTCTGTGGAACCGACTCCCAAGAGGATGCTTCTCATTATAATCTTAACCTGTTCAAAGTTAGGGTTAAATTATCTTATCTACACAAATTGCCTCTTAATGTAACCCTCTGCTTAAAGTCTCCCCACCTGAATGAACATTACTTGGAGAGAAAAAAAAAATTACCTGTCTTATATCAGGTGAGTGTTAAAAATAAAAAATAAATAGAAATATGTTAAGCTTAAAATTTCACTTATTTCAGGAAATGAAAGGGAATAAAACTTTTCAACAAGCCCACATGTCTTCATCCTTTTTTAACAGTTTGTTTCACAGCAGAATAGTGAGTTTGATCCTAACTGGGTGCTTCATGCATCTTTTTCTCCCACCCACTCTTGCTCCCCCCCCCATTCTTTTAACATGCAAAAATGAAGGGATGGCCAGTTGATGATTTTACAAGAATGCTAACAAGTTCTCTAGCCTAACCAAGAAGTGATTACAAAATAAATTCCAATGTTTGGTCATTTGGTTAGATTTTAGAAAACGGGATAAGAGAAGAACCTCTTTTTTGCTATGCTATTTGATTTTTTTTTCCAGAGCTAACAGATTCCATTGATCCAAAATGGTGGACAAAGTAGCTTCATTTTGGTACAAGGCAAAGAGTACAAATACTCAGATAACTGATTAGCCTGTCTATAATCCCATCGTTTCATGCTTCACAAACTTCCTCTAGACAATTCTGGAGTTATCAGATATTGATACGAGGACTTTTCAATACACATGCAACAAATCTCAGAATTTCAATGTGCTGATGACAATGCTACTCTCTTGCACTCAGAACTCAAACTATCTGTGAACAACTTTGCTATGGCCTACCATTGTTTTGGCCTTACGGTAAACATTGAGCAAACCAAGGTTCTTGCACAACCAGCCCCAAATACCATGTTACCAGATTTTGATATTACAATCTGTGATACACCTATAGATAGCATTTCATCAAGTAAGTTCACCTCAGAACACTGAATTGAAATTGCACATAGGGAATTTGGAAAGCCAATCGAAGACATCAAGAATATCTGAACTTAAAAATTATGATCTATAATGCTGTTATTTCAACTTTGCTATATGACTTTGAAACCTGAGCTATATCATCACAATATCCAAAAATTGGAACCCTTTCACCAACAAAAGTGTGATTCAATTTTGAACATCAAATGGAAATACAATATGACCAACACCAAAGTCATGGAAAGATTCAACAGTTACAGCATTCAAGTGATAAACACTAAAGCAAGTATGGAAGAGTTTCCACATGAAAAGGCCACAGGATTGCCATCTTGAAAGATGGCAAGAACCAATTCAGAACAACACTGAAAGCCACTTGACTTTAGTCTAAATCATTTCCAAAACATTTCCAAAACTGATGAAGTTAAATCATCATAATCTGTTGCAAAAAGAGAAAAAATTAATGTGCTGGTAAAAAGTAACCACAGGAAAGTATTCCAAACAGGCATGTCAAATTCACACGTCTTAAGCTCTGAAACGCTATTCGCATGCAAACAACAGCTTGAATAACAACGACTCCCCTCAAAATGAGCATACCACATTTCATGCACTCAACCTGGCTATCACTCAGCCAATGAGCGCTCAGCACAGTATATAAGCGGCTACAAGTGACACCAATTCTGTTTACCACAAAGTGCTGTCCGATTCTCCATCTGACCAATGCTCACCGATTTGCCATCACCACACTCCCTTACAAGACGCACACCCGACTCTGGGCCGTTTGGATTGCCAAGGCAAGTCACTGTTACAGAATCAATCTTAAAAGCAAACCAGAAGTGAAAAAGCAGAAGTCAAATAAGATAGAAAGACTGACAAAAAAAAAGACGTTGTCCTTCATCAAAATTATGATGCACTTAATGCCATCAGCTCTTCCATACATAGTCATCAATACCAACATCAAAGAAGTGATCAGCAAAGAAATTAAATTCTTGGGGACAAGATAAATCCACTGCTGCTGCTGATGTCAGTATTTAGTCAATCATTCTGACATAAGTTTGACCAAACAGCAAAAACTAGTGACTACTTAATTGAAACGGCTTTTTTTCCTTGTATTCAACTGAGAAGGAAGATTTTAATTATTGTGTTAATATGAAATTATTTTTAGGAGTTTTATAGAGCATTGCCTGCATACGAACAGGTAACGAATTCAGCAGATATACAAAGATAGAAAGCGGCATAAGACAAAAATGTGTCTTTTCACCGGATCTGTTCAACTTGTACAGTGAGAATATTTTGAGGATCCTAGATGTTATGCCAGCATTTATAATCAGAGGCCACAATTTGAATAACATGGTACGTAGACGATACAGAGCTGAATGCATACACGGAAAGGAAACTACAAGACCTTCTACAGACGATAGCTGAAGAGAGTGACAAAAAGGACTACAAATAAACTGCAAGAAAACTGAATACATGGTCATCAGCAAAAAAAGCAGCCCAAAATGTCAAATACAGTTGAGAGATACTAAAATCAAGCAGGTACAAAAATTTAAGTACCTGGGAAGTGTTCTAACAGAAGATGGAAAGTGCGACACAGAGATCCGAAGTCAAAATGGCATGGCAAAGGATGTGTTCCAGAAGCCGAGTAAAGTATTAACAAAGACAAGAATACTAAATTGCTATGTGATGTCAGTTCTCCAATATGGCAGTGAATGCTGGATAATGTCCTTAAAGATGAAGGAAAAACTGGAAGCAGCTAAAATGTGGTTCTACAGAAGGATGCTGTGGATATCATGTACCGAGCATATGAGCAATGATGAGATTTTGGAAAGGATGTAAACAAAAAGGAAATTATATTGAGCACCAAGAAGAGACAACTAAAGTTCCTGGGACATGTAATAAGGAAGGAGGGCTTGGAGAACCTGATACTAACAGGCCAGACAAAGGGGGAAAAGAGACAGAGGAAAGCAGCAGATAACATATTTGAAGGACCTGAGAAGGTGGATGACAGAATGGGGGTTTGCATGGTTTTACAGGAGAAAGTGTGCTCAGAGCCACCAGGAATAGGGAGATGTGGAAGGCCATGATCGCCTGTGTCCTGAAAGGACAAGGCACATAGGAGAAGGGCAGGGTGGGAAAGTGCTTCAAAATATCAAAAGCTCCAATTTTTTTGGGTCTAAAACTGTTTAACTTCATTAGAATTACTGCAAAGCCAATTAGACAGTTTCATTAGTCCAGACCTTACAGATAGGACCCACCATGTCACATACAAGTGAATTCATCCTAATTCACTTCATATTTCATCCTAATTCACTTCATATTTCATTGGTAATGAAGAAGTGCTATTCAGGGAGTTTTTCACTCAGAACTGTTACATAGGGGAACACACTTCTAAAAGCATGCTTCTCCAATCGCTACAATCTTAACTTTTTAAAGTCTAGGGTTAACTTATCTATCATACATATTCTTATAATAATAACCCCCTCCTTATTTGCTCGGTCAGTCAGTTAAGTGCCATATGTGAAACACGCTTGGGCGATCATGTCTTGAAAGAGACATGGCTGACTGGGCAGAAAATTATCCCGCAGTAGGTTGCTATTGCGGTAGACTGGTTGCCAGCCAAAGCTATAGAACCCAATCTGTCCTGTTATTTAAACCATAACTGAAAGGAAGAGACAGATTAATGCCTTTCCCAGGGGTATTTGCATGTGCTCCTCAATCTCTCGTTCTGAGCCGATATCTACTGCACCACAATGCACATCCTATTTGCTCATACAAAATCATTTATTAACCATCTAGTTTGAATAGCTCTTGGGCCTTGTATCAACAAAAAAAAAAAAAAAAGAAAAAAAAAGTTATATTTCTAATGAAGTTATTGGAAAACAGTTGTTGCTAATCAAACTTTTTTTTTTATGATAAAAAAATATTTTTCAAACCCAAGTTAACTAGAAAATACAAAATAAAATAGATTGAAGAGAGTGTAAAGATGGCACACAGTGAAACCATAAATAATTCCAAGGTTCTATATTTGGAATTGGTAAGGGCAGCGTGCCAAGCAAATCAGACACGGAAGACTAGCTGCAAGCATCTTGTCAGGAAGACGTAAAGAAATGTCCAGTCTGTGAGTGGACTGGGACTAGGAATTTATAGCCGTAGGTTGTATGTGAGAGAGTTGTAGTCAGCCTTAACTTCTATTAGTTTTATATCCTTTAAATGAGATGTCAGTTTCTTTGAGAAAGTAACTCCTGTAATCATAATATATTTGGATTGTAATATGTAAGGAGTTGTTTGATTTCCTCAGTTTGGTTCAACACCTCTACAGTTCCTGCATATGATGCTCGTGTTCTGTTTGTGAGTGGATTTTATCTAAGGATGACTTTTTGGTTATCTATTTCCATATATTCCATATTTTTTTTATACTGTTTGTTTTCCTTGTTGGTGAATTTTTTTGTTTTTTGTTTTTTTTAATCGTATCACTCCGAGCAAGGCAGTAATGCCACTGATGTGCAGGGGGCTAGATAAGTGTAAAAAGATTAATTAGAAGAGAGTGAAGAGGAAGACGAACCAGTTAGAAAGGACAATAGAAGGATGGGAATACAGGTGTGATGACAGTTTCAAAGGTGGAGAGAAAGGAAAGGACATACGGGGTGGGGAAAGAACTAGAGTCAAGTGGTTAATAGATGAGTATTAACATTGCATTTAAATTCCTGGAGGTTGTAGCCATCAGGAAAGCAAGTAAGTATTTGTATATTCTTGATTATTTGGATTCTTTTCATTTTTTTATTTTAATCTTTTTATGGGTTGTTGTCCTGTCAGGTTTCTGTTTGTGGAATTTTATTTGAGAAATTTTGAGTTTTGTCATTTGAGGTCATTGTCAGTGAATATTGTGTTGATTTACATTGTTTGCGGATAGTTTTTGGTTCAGTCATACAATGGAACCAAAAACTATCCAAAAAACAAACTATTTCCAAGCTTACAATTGGTTTTAATGTTTTTTTAATTCTTGAATTGTGTTTCATGTAATTTATTTGATATTAGATTGTCCTGGGTATAGCTTGATGTTGCTTGGGTAATTTTGCATTTAAAAAGTAACTCGACTTACTCTTTGATGTGAAAGCATCATCCACAGTGAGTTCTTGCCACATGGAAAGATAATCAGCAAGTTTACAAAGATATCCCGTGATATTTGCTTTGCTGAGAAGATATTTTTGTGAGAAGAGACAGAACAAAATGTGGCTGCTTCACCATGACAAAGCACCTGATCACAATGTTCTGAGCGTCTGACACTGCTTAGCTAAGAAGAACATCACTATACAGGATTAACCTACTTATTCACTAAGTTCAAGGAAAGCAAGTGGCCCCATTTTGAAGGCATGGAGGCCATCAAAAGGGCTGTCATAACAGAGCCGAGGTGCATCCAAAAAGAATCCTTCCAGCCGTGTAATAAAGCATGGCAGAAGAGGATGGAAAAATGCATGAGACACGAGGTGAGGGATTAGGGTTGAAGGGAATACCTTGTAGTTTGTTGTTTGGGATTGAAATTTGTGACACCAGTTTCATTATTTTTCAGATAAACTTTGTGTCATTAAAACCAGACATTTTGTGTTAATTTTACTGGTCAACTTTTTCAAATTACAAATGATCATTCAGAGAAATATGACACATAAGGCAATACTCATACGACAAGAGCAACTATCTATGAATAAAACAATGACTTAAGAGCCCACATCTTCAAGTGTAAAAAGAAAAAAAAGAAAAAAAAAGAAAAAAAGAAAAAAAAAGAAAAAAAGAAAAAAATAAGAAAAAAAAAGAAAAAAATAAGAAAAAAAAGAAAAAAAAAGAAAAAAAAGAAAAAAAAGAAAAAAAGAAAAAAAAAGAAAAAAAGAAAACAAAAAAGAAAAAAAAAAGAAAAAAAGAGAAAAAAGATACACACATCACTCTGCTTAGACATAACAGTCACTAGTTCTATGAAACTCACCATTGTCTAACTATCCTGATGACTTAAATTGAAGGCTTGGGTCATATTTCTTGTACTTTTCTTTAAAAATTTGGACAATTGCTGATTAAATTCCTTCCTTCTGAGAAAAATCTTTTGTAATTTGGAAAGAAAAAGACAAAATTGCTCTTTAAAATTAATTGAAACAAAATATTTTCATACTAATAATATTTGCCGCTTAAATGCACAGAACTATGTACATATAAATGGTACAGTTGGTACAACATCAGCTTAATAACCAAAACTGTCTGGGTTTCAATTCCTGGTAGTGGATGCGCATTGCTGAAGAGTCCGAAATATAGGACAAAACGGCCGTCCAGTGCTTTCTGCATTCTGTTGGGGTCGAATATAAAGCTCAATGATTTACTTAATTGTTCGAATCCTACTACTACTACTTCTTGAAATATATATATATATATATATATATATATATATATATATATATATATATGTAAGTGTTTAATATAAATCCAAACAAGTTTGATTAAAGAAAGAGAAAAGAGAAAGGTACTAACTAATGTAGCAATGGATTTTTTTTTTTTTTTTATTATTATTATTATTAATCCAACAGATTTTATTACTTAAACACCTTCTGCAGGGGGCCGGGGGCGCTTGTTAAGTGAAAGATTTGCTTTTATAAAGCATTATTCTACTTTAATTGATCTGTGATATTCCATATCTGAGTTTTTGTAAGTACATAGAATCTAACAATGGTTTCTCCTGCAAAGGAGGATGCACGTTCAAATTATGCAGGACAGCAAATATTTTTAAACAAATATTCAGACTAGCAGACAAAAAGTAAAATATTATATAAAAAGAGAGGAGAAAATGATATCTACCAACCTGGGCAATTGAATGTCTAAGAAACTGTACCTTTTAATAAGGAATGGATCTGTGTTCCTTTAAGTTATGTGTGCTTTAACCATGCAGCTATTTAAATTTAAAGAGACTTGATTACTCTAGCCAGTAGATATCAATTTCACTATATGTCTAGAAAAAAACCTCACACAGATCTCCATTCAAACATGTTCCCACTAAATATGTTTATAATATTAAAAATATTGAATTAAAAAAATTCCATTAATTATTATTTAATATTATACGGTGCAATGAGTGAATTATCCCCATTTTATATTTTGGGGCAGTCATGTTTATGTTTCCGATTTTGTTAATGTGACATGTCACAACTTGTGACATGTTATAAGTTATAAGGGAGAGGGAGAGGGGGAGGGAGGGGGATAGGGAGGGAGGGGGAGAGGGATAGAGGGAGGGGAAGGGGGAAGAGAGAGAGAGGGGGGCGAGAGAGAGAGGGGGGGCTGTTACAAAAGAGTGCAGAAAGAAACCAAATAAACACACCCACCCATCCCTCAAAAACAAAACTTAATTTTTGATGTTTAATCATTTGGTAATATTTTTCAGAAGTAGGTTAGGTCAAGAGCTTTTCAGCACTCCCTTGTTCATGTGAATAATTGAGCAGCAATAATGAGGACAATGAAAAAAACAGAACAGCCAGCATAGAATATAGAATGTGAAGGAAACTAAATGCTATTGACATTTTATGCCGTGAATAATATTTGGCATTTAAAAATTCTTACAACAGTCCCCAATCATACGTGGTCCGTATGCATATGTCATAACTGGAGGTAGAAACATCAGTTTGACCAAAAGACGACCAAGAGAAGAGACAAAAAATAAAAAAAGAGAACGTCAACAGATTCTGCATAAAGACTTCTCTAATTCTTGGGAGAATTATTACAGTCTTTAATCTACAATTATTTACAATTAAAAAGGAAGGAAAATAAGGTGAACAGGTGAAAATGATAACCCCTAATTGGATCTGAAGAGTGGACTTGGAACTGCAGCAATCCAGGGTTTTAAGTTGTAAAATCTAAAAAGGATGCCACACCCACCACATTCTGCATTTATAAGTTGTGTCCCTTCTACAAGTAGACAATCATGGCTCTCCTCAACTACCTATTTCTTGTAGCTTTTAGAAACATTTATGGATCAGGGGAAGAAACGACTCATAAATTTTAATGCTTTCAAAGTGAAGTTGCTCTCCTTTAACCACCAGACAAAAACTTTCCTATCTTCCATCAGTATTTATCAAGGTGGTCTTCCAGAAAGCAACACACTGCACCTCCTAGGCCTCTCTCTCTCAATCAATCTCAAGTGAAATGATTACGTCAAATCAATAGTTACATCAACTGCTGAGAAGGTCAGGTCACTGTGTTGAGCCAGGAAGTTTGTCAGAATCCATCTTGCACATTAATAAATCTACCATTTATTTGTGCATTAAATACTGTTACCACATTTGGTCTGGTGCTCCCACTATTTAGAGTTCTCAACAAAATCCAAAGGAGGATCTGCAATGTAATTGATTCCGATTCGGCAGCTTGACTTCTCACTGATGGGATGTGTATTCTCAGTATCCTTCTGTAGAGCCACATTTCTTCTGCCACCAGTCTTTTCATTTATGAGGCTTCCCAATTGATACAGTTATAAAAAATTAAAATCTATGACAAACAATATGGCTTTGTTTTTCGAAGTCTACTGCTGATGTGCTAACAGCTGTCAGTGACTACGTCTACCAAACTCTTGATAATATGATAATGGCAAAGCTCAAACTGTGGCTCTCAATATGTTGAAGGCATCTGATAGGGTTTGTCATGCTGGCTTTCTGTGCAAATTCTAGAGCTATGGTATTACAGGACAATTGTCTGATTTAATCCAGTTGTTCCTAACAAATAAGGGAATGAAGGTAGTTATGAAAGGCACACTTTCACGTTGTTTTACATGAAAGCAGTTGTCCCCCAAGGCTTTATCCTAGGTCCTACGTGGTTTCTGATCTGCATCAATGATCTTCCTGATGTAATAAGTTCCCAAGTGGGCATTTATACAGATGACACCATTTAATCTAGTCTCTAGATGAAATGCTTCAAAACTGCTGCATTTGAAAAGGAGTTTGAGTTTTGTTTAACAGCATATCAACACCTCTGTGGGTTATTTAATGCCAAAAAGGTGAGGTTTTTAAGGTATTTTTTTTTTAAATGTTCAGTTATAGTGAAAAAGTTGATTTGGTCAGATTTTGATGAAAAATGTTTTATTTTTCCCTTTATTTCATAAAACTGAAGACTTCTAGTTTTGTATTTAAAAATGCATTGCTGGTAATGATTTTTTTCCTTCAAAAATGTATATTTTTTTTTTTTTTATATAAAAGTCTATTTTTATGTATATATTTTTATAAAAGTCTGTTTTTATACTTTTATAATCACAATTAGGGAGTTAACTATTTGCCCATAGCTGGGACCCTAACACATGTCACCACTCCAAGTCAGGGTCAACCTGGAAACAACAGCAATTAAGAGATGGTTCCATGCTCCTCACAACCTCCTAATCAGAGGCCTTGCTGCCAGATGCAGTTTACCATCATACCGAGGACTGCTCTTGAAAAGGACCTCCAGTCAGTGGTTAACTGGGGCAGGAAATGGCTTGTAAATTTTAATAAGCTCCAAAACAAAACTGCTCTCTTAACTACCATAAAGAAACTTTTCTGCCAACCATTAGCGTGGTTGATGCTAGTCTCCTGGAGAGCAATACACCCTGCCTCACTGGCCTTACTTTTTCAACCAAATGGAAGTGAACGACTACATTAAATCAATAGCTACATCTGCAAGGCAAGTTCGGTAACCGCATTGTGCCACTGAGTTTTTATCGGAGTCTATCTTGTACATTTATAAATCTACCATTCGTCTGTGCATTGAATACTGTAGGCACATTTGGTCAGCTGCTCTTGCTATTCATCTAGAGGTTCAACAAAAATCCAAATAATCTGCAATGTAATCAGTCCTGACTTGGCATCTCGGCTTCAGTCACTTTCTCACTGATGTGACATGGCTTCCCTCGGCCTTTTCTACAAATATTTTCATGGAAACTGCTCTGACAAGCTTTTTCCACTGGTGCCATGACAACAATTTAAGCATGTTACTAGATTGGCATCTAGGTCCCACCCTTTCATTGCTAGAATAGTTAAATATAAACACCATTTCTACTCCCGTTTTTCTTGCACTTCCCACCTGTAGAACTATTTACTTCCTGGATAACTGCAATCTTCAAAAATTTAAATGCAACATCAATTGCCATTTTCTTGAATCCCATTCATCTTTTATCCTTTTCTCAATCCCAACCTGTCTTATCCAACTTTCATGCTCTGTAACCCCCCCCTGCATACTACTTGCATTCCCACCTTGCTTGTGGTGAAATCATTATTAAAAAGTCTTGTCTTAATGTAACACAGATTATTATATTTCTCCAGTTAATTTTATATCATTAGCTTCTAAAGAAGAAAAAATGTCAGATAAGATTGGGGTATTCAATGACTTCATGATATTGGACACTTTTTAGAATCCTCACCCTCCACAACATTAAAATGAACATGTGCCAGTCTACTTCTACAGAGAGATATTTAACTATCAATGGGGAAAAAAATGCTTTGATACTGTAATTATTTTTTTTTTTTTTGCCATTGTTGAGTGATAATGCTGGCTTGTCACGATATGCAAGAGTGAAGATCAACTTCGCAAAATCTAACCATCAATATTTCTTTTAAAATTATAGTTTTTTTTTCAAAGGAGAAACAAAATGAAAAGATTAATAATTGCTATATAAAATAATAATGGCTGAAAAATACTGTATTTTAATAGATTTTTTTTTTTTATATTTTATACAAAAATGTCTTTTTAAACAAAAGATATAATGGCTTGGGAAAATAATTCTTTCAGGAATGGAAATATTGTTGGGTGGGGAGACATTTTGGTAAGATTTGATAGTGGGACTCAAGAATTTTCCAAGTAAGTTACTTTCTCTTAAGTATGGTATTCTTTTGATCAAAATTGTGGTTGAATTTATTTCTATGTATGACTAATGCATTTGATACATTGTATATAAGATCTGTGTTCATAGACACATTTTTAAAAAATTTTTGCAAGTTTCCTCAATGTACAATTCTGCCAATTTATTATATATATATATATATATATATATATATATATATATATATATCCGCTTCAGAATCATTATTGCTAGGCACATTTTTGGTTCTGATCATATCTGTAACAGCTTGGGATGTGGTTTTAATTTCTTTGATGACAGTGCTGACTGCAGACATGGAAAGAAAACTACATGACCTCCTTCAGAAGGTAGCTGAGGAGAATGACAAAAAAAAACAGCAAGAAAACTGAATGCATGGTCATCAGCAAAAAGAGAAACCCAAAATGCCAAGTACAGATAGGGGATACTAGAATCAAGCAATTGGAGTAGATAGATCTATCTATCGCCCGGTTCACACTCCACACACGTCTATTGAACAGGTTAAGAGGCTCATCCCTTGTTCCCTGTTTAGGATGCGGTTTCCGGCTTTCTCTTTTCCAATCTTTTCACAATTACATAGCCCCCTGCACATCAGTGGCGTTACCGCCTTGCAAAAAAGTACTAAAATTTAAATACCTAGGAAGTGTTCTAACAGGAGATGAAAGTGTGACACAGAGATCCGAAGGCGAATTGGCATGGTGAAGGACGTGTTCCAGAAGCTGACTAAAGTACTAAGACACAGGAAAATTTCCCTAGAAACAGAGTGCTAGATTGCTATGTCAGTTCTTCAATACAGCAGTGAATGATGGACTATATCATCGAAGACGAGGAAAAACTTAAAGCAGCAGAAATATGGTTTTACAGAAGGATGTTGCAGATATCATGGACCAAACATGTGAGCAATGATGAAGTTTTGGAAAGAATGGCATTGAAAAGAAAACTAATAGTGAGCATCAGGGAGAGACAACTGAAGTTCCTGGAACATGCAATGAAGAAGGAGGGCTTGGAGAACCTGATACTGACAGGCCAGATAGAAGGAAAAAGCGAGAGAGGAAGGCAGCGGATAGCATATTTGAAAGGCCTTATCAGGTGGATGACGAATGGGGTTTGCGTAGAGTAACAGGAGAAAATATTAAGAGCCACCAGAGATAGGGAAACGTAGAAAGCCATGATCTCCTACATCGTGAAAGGATAAGGCACATAGAAGATGCAGAGATTAGTGGATGTTATGGAGTTAGTAGTATTATGTATCTAGTTCATCGTTAAAAATAATATCTTCAGTTATATCTATGAACACAAAAGGGATCTTGTACACGATTTATCAAATGCATTAATCATACATAGAAATATATTCAACCATGGATTTGATCTAAAAGAACACAACATTTAACAAATAGAATGTAACTTAGAAGGAAAATTCCATTATCGAATTTTATCAGAACATATCGTATCAACATTTCAATATCTCCATTCCTGAAGAAAATGCTACTTCTCCAAGCCAAGGTATGACTCAAAAAAATGGCTGAACCTGAAGAAGACTATCACCATCTTTAAATTCTTTAAATTTGGGTTTTTTTGTTTTTTAAATTTTTTCAGTGCAGTCTTATCAATTACACCCTAAACTTTGTGACTGACAAAAAAAAAAAAAAAAAAATATATATTTGTAAAATTTTCAATATTTCAACAATTTTAGGAGGGGGCTCAGTTTTTCATACAACGTAAATTGATCCTCCATTTTGGAACCACTTGCAGATACAACATTACCACCACATGTAAATTGGTAGATTTTTTTTTTTTTTTTTTTAATCATATCACCCCAAGCAAGGTGATAATGCTACTGATGTGCAGGGGGTTACATAAGAGTAAAAAGATTGGAAAATAGAAAGCCGGAAACCACATCCTAACCAGGAAACAAGGGATGAGCCTCTTCACCTGTTCAATAGACGTGGGTGGAGTGTGAAACAGGTGATAGTTTAGTCTATCTACTCCAATTACATTTTTTTTTTACTTTTTTCAGTACAATCTTATCAATTAAATCCTAAACTTTCCGATTAACAAAAAAATTTGTAAAAATTCTAACATTTAAACAATTTGGTGGCCGGGGGGGGGGGGGTCTCAGTTTTTCATACAACTTTGTAGTAAATCGATCCTGTGCAATGAACTTTTTTGCTTGTGCATAGTCAACTACTGATTCCTTTGCAAAATTTTTGAATAAAGCCATTCTTGGAGTTTCCAAGGAAGATGCTGTATTAAGCCGTTATCCATTACACCAGCTGTACATCCAGGCTTACAGTGGGTACTTGACAAGCTTGTCTTGCTAGATCAATTAGGACTGAAAAGTGAGTGATCTTTACTGGGAACTCCATATTTTCAGCCTTGTGTCACATTTAAGCTATATGGCCATAAGCCTAGAAGTTACAAATACAAGTAAAGCTAACTATAACTTAAGTGTAGGTGGAGTTTGGTTAATGACAGAATAGTTTCCTCTTATTTAAAAATAATTGAGAAATTCTATAAATACCAAATGAATTGATCACTGAACTTAGCATCTGTTTTTGCCTCTCAGATTATAAAATAATGGTTATGAAGACTTGAAACAGCAATAAACTCTAGGAACATTAAATTGGATTTGGAATTTTTACATATGTGTAATTTGCATGTAAAAAAGTATTGTGGTCAGCAAAAGGGGTGGCCCAACCTGCAACTTACAAATTGGAGATGCCAAAATCAAACAAGTACAATAATTTAAATATTTGGAAAGTGTTTTAATAGGGACTGGAAAGTGCAATGCCAAAATCCAAAGGTGCAATGGGATAGCAAGAGTGGCCTTTCAAAACCTAAGGAAAGAATTAAGAAACTGGAAAATTTCAGTAGAAACAAAAAACTACTGAACTGTTATATAATATTGATCCTCCTATGCAGCAGTGAATGATGGACAATCTCCTCACAGATGAAGAGACTTGAGGCAACAGAAATGTGGTTCTACAGAAGGAAGCTGAGAATACCAAGGACTGAACATATGATCAAAGTTTTAGAGAAAATGGAAGCAAAAAGGACACTTATACTTAACATCAGGAAGAGCTAGTTGAAATTTCTAGGGAACATAGTGAGGAAAAAGGGCTTGGAAAATCTGAGACTCATAGAACATATTGAAAGCATGTGGGACAAGAATATGGCACATAACCTACTTAATGAGGTATTGAATATGGATAACAGAACAGAGATTAGGAGAGATAGCTAAAAGACAAAATTTATTAAATACAAAGAAGAGGAAATTGTGGAGAGCCATAATAATCAATGTCTTGAAAGGACATTGTACATACAAGAATTTGCATATATGTGGGACACTGAATTTTTTTTCAGTCAGACCCACTTCCCAAAAATTAATATTTTTGCAATTAAAAAAAAAAAAAAAAAAAAAAAAAAAAAATATTGACTTTAAGAAATGAGTTAGTAGCAAACATTTTAACCTTCTAGTAAAGAATCTTTTTAACATGATTTCATATATACTGATTTTCAAAGGAAAAAAGCTCTTAGATGAACATACTTAGCCCTCTTACACATATTGACCTTGTGTCAAACTTATCTTAGTAAATAGTCAACCCAGAAAGCTGTGTTGTATATTATAGCACTTAATCTGGACAAACAACAAGGAATGAATATATATATAGCCAACAAACCTACCAAGGTTTCACCTAACCGGATCTTCATAGGTGAAACCTTGGTAGGTTTGTTGGCTCTTTAGGTTAGCTATTTTATCTGCTCTGCTTATGTATTGAGCACTTTTTTTGTTATAGATTACTCGTCTCGGGTTTTTTATTTGGGCTACGTACTTTGACTGATGTTCACGTGCTTAGCTCCGTCTTTTTTTGTACATTCATTTTTTCCTTCTGCATATGTACTCGGAGTGTTTTTTGAAACGAGTATATTGATAAGTTTACATTTATATATATATATATATATATATATATAATTTTATTCATCGATGGTGAAAATTGTGTGAAGTAAGAAAGAAGTCCGAGAGATCATGCACATGAAGAGATCATCAGAAGTTGTTAGCCAGTTTATCTCTTCAGCAAAAATTCTAGACTTTAGTCTTAAAAACTCACATTTTTGCTTTTTCAGGTTGTCGCTTTAATGACGTCATCTATGGCTGGATATTGTTTCTTAACTACCCTTGTCCCCAGTTGACTTATCTATGGCCACATGTATCTGTCAATCACATTGTTGGCCATTGCCTTTCAAGCCAGTTGTGTTTTTTTTTGTTATTGTTGCACTTGTTGACTTCACCCATGGCTGGATGTACCTGTCAATTACCTTTATTATTAAAGGTAATATATTATAGGTGCACCAAATCAAATATTACCTATTAAATAAAACTGGACATGCATTGTGGTGCAGTGACTATCAGCTCGGAATGAGAAATCAGAGAGCCGAGTTCAGTTGAAGTCATTGCCATTCACTTAAGTGTACATACCTTTGGGAAAAGTATTACTCCATCCCTTCTACCTCCAGCTATGGGCTGAATAGCAGGACAGATTGGGTTCTATAACTGCCATTGATTATGGAACTCTGAAAGTGGGGGTAGCACTTAGGTGCCGAGATTTTTCTGAGAAGTGGGGTGTGGAGCAGACTTAAGCAATGTAATTACTGACCAATTCTTTCACTTTCACACTGGCTACCTATATATCTACATATCTAGCTGGGGACTATTTCTAACATTGTCCTTCATATATGAGTCTTTCTCTCCCTAACAACATGTCTGTTTCTTTCTATCTGGTTGTTTTATTTTGTTTTTCTTTCAAACTGGTTTCTGTATGTGGCCTTAAAAAGCTAAATGAAAAAGAAAATGCAGAGGTAAAAGTGTCGAAGATCAAATCTTATTAAGATCAGAGACTGATCCGTTTCATAAATTTTTGAAACTTATAAAAGTGTGTGAGAGGCAGCCAAAATTCTGGGTGGTGGGCATTGGCTCCCTTTTGCACCCCCCACCATAGAATCGCCACTGTTGACAACCAGTCTACTGTAGAAAAAAATGGCAACCTACTGTGTCTTCTGTCTAGTCAGTCATAGATTGAAAGAGACATGATTACTCAAGTGGGTATCATCTATGGCAATTAACTGTCTGACCGAAATAGAACTAGTAAAAATATACTTTAACACCATACTCTAACTAGTATCTTTTTAAGAGCATGTCATTGCATGATATCCGACAGCCTGTAGTGAGTGTTGATTTTCATTAGATAATATTCATAAGAGGCAATTAATAATTTGTCACTTTTACACCACTGTACAATTTTCCATTGATTCATTAGTTAAGAATGCATTGGACTATAATTACATAGCAGTGTTTAGTTGCATAAACTTCTGCACATCAAGAACTCAAGACATTAAAAAAATATAAATGACTACACTACAAAAACAAATATAAAAAAAAAGTATTTACTATTAGGAATGCAAAGATTGAACAACAAAACACGTAATCAACACAAGCATATATTTAACTTCTGATTTAAAAAGATCAGAGTTTATCCAGTGAGAATCAGAGTGGGAAATAAAAGAATGACAAAAGGATAGTCTTGGTTGCTATGCAGATGATCAATATGTGCATTAGGCAGAGCTATTAAGCAATGTTATTTATAGATGACAGCAAATGAATTAATGCAGGTTCATTTCCAAGAGAATGAAAAACGCACCTAGAACCTGAGAGAAGTCAATTTGACAGGATGGGCTAAAAATCAATGTCTGTATTTTTACTTTTCTACACATGCTGAGTAACATTACCTGAAAAGTGACCAGCTTCAAAGGGAAAGGTGTCAAAAGTACACAGGTATGCAATTAGTGACATAATGACACTTCAGGATTGACTTAATGAGTTAGGGTACAATTAGTAAAACCAAGTTGGACATCAAAATCCTTTTAAAAGAAAAAAAAAAAGGGCCGAATTTTCAAAGAGAAAGAGCCTTTTAATATGTATCCTTGAATAACAGTCAGGAAGGCTCATGTGTCCAGAAACTTTTTCTAGGTAAAAAATATATAGGAGTTGTTGAAAAGTTCAACCTGGTCAAGAAGTAAGAAAAGAAAAAAAATTATTTGGTTTGATTTTTATATCGCAGATCATTTTATATAGCAGATTAAGCAAAGAACTTTTCAGTGCCTGTAATTATCTACCATCAAGATATTTGCATTTTTAGGTTCAAGTAACCGTAGTCCTTATGAGTATTCTATTCTGAGGATTCTAGATGTTATGCCAGGATTCGCCATCGGAGGCCATAATTCAAACATAAGGTACGCAAATGATACAGTGCTGATAGCAGACAGAAAGAAAACTACAAGACCCCCTACAGAAGGTAGCTGAAGAGAGTGACAAGAAAGTACTACAAATAAATTCCAAGAAAACCAAATGCATGGTCATCAGCAAAACGAGCAGCCCAAAATGTCAAATACAGTTGAGGGAAACTAAAATCAAGCAGGTACAAAAATTTAAATACCTGGGAAGTGTTCTAACAGAAGACGGAAAGCGCGACACAGAGATCCAAAGGCAAATTGGCATGGACGCATTCCAGAAGCTGAGTAGAGTATTAAGAGAGAGGAAAATTTCACTAGAAACAAAAGAGTACTGGATTGCTATGTGATGCCTGCTCTTCAATATGGCAATTAATGCTGGACAATCTCATCAAAGATGAAGGAAAAACTTGAAGCAACTAAAATGTGGTTCTACAGAAGCATACTGGATATAAAGTGGGGGATCAATTCCATATTACAGTCACTATATAAACTGACCCCTCACTTTGTAGTCACAGTTTTTATACATTTATATTCCTGAGATCCAAAAGCACAAGGATGCATTCCAGAAGTTAAGTAAAGTATTAAGAGACAGGAAAATTTCACGAGAAACAAAGAGAGTACTGGATTGCTATGTGATGTCTGTTCTTCAATATGGCAATTAATGCTGGACAATCTCATCAAAGATGAAGGAAAAACTTGAACTAAAATGTGGTTCTACAGAAGGATGCTACGAATATCATGGATTGAGCATGTGAGTAATGATGAGGTTTTGAAAAGGATGGAAATGAAAAGGAAATTAATACTGAGCATCAGGAAGAGACAGCTGAAATTTCTGGGACATGTGGACATATGGAAGAAGGGCTTGGATAGCCTGATACTAACAGGTCAGATAGAGGGAAGGAGAGACAGGGGAAAACAGGGTGTAATGCACTTGACTGGCCTGTGCAAGTAGATGGCGGAACAGGGGGTTGCACTGTATAATGGGGGAAAGCATGCTGAGAGCCACCAGGGATAGGGAGATGTGGAAAGCCAAGATCTACGTCCTGAAGGGACAAGGCACATAGAAGAACCATAGTCAATTCTAAAAAACTTAACAGTCTTAGAATAGAGATGCTGGCAATCTAAATATACCATAAGAAAAACCATGAATTGTAGGTAAGGTTGATGGGATGAAAATTTTAGCCTTGTGAAAATATTCACCCCCATCCACAAGGGCGGGGGGGGGGGAATGAGGTGGGTAGGAAAGGAAGAAAGCAAATAAAGTATCAATCCTAAATTTTATATTCCAGAAATAGTTGTGGTGATTGAAAAAAAAAAAAAAAAAAAAAAAAAAAAAAAAAAAAAAAATGTTTCTCATTTTTAGACCACTTTATGAATAAAGTATGACGAAATGCAGGAAGATTTTTTTTAACAAGTTCTGACCATTACAACTAGCAGCAACTTGGACACACTTGAATGGACACACTTGAATGGACACACTTGAATGGACACACTTGAATGGACACACTTGAATGGACACACTTGAATGGACACACTTGAATGGACACACTTGAATGGACACACTTGAATGGACACACTTGAATGGACACACTTGAATGGACACACTTGAATGGACACACTTGAATGGACACACTTGAATGGACACACTTGAATGGACACACTTGAATGGACACACTTGAATGGACACACTTGAATGGACACACTTGAATGGACACACTTGAATGGACACACTTGAATGGACACACTTGAATGGACACACTTGAATGGACACACTTGAATGGACACACTTGAATGGACACACTTGAATGGACACACTTGAATGGACACACTTGAATGGACACACTTGAATGGACACACTTGAATGGACACACTTGAATGGACACACTTGAATGGACACACTTGAATGGACACACTTGATACAGTATCATTTCATTCATGCTCAGATAAAATGTGTGCAAATATTTGTTACAAAAATGCTTGATTCAATTTTGTTACTTTAAGAGTATAACATTTTAACAACTATTTACATTGTTCTCATCTTTTTCACATTCACAATATTATAGACATTTTAATACTTCAACCTTCTTCAGGTAATATTTATTTGAATTTTGAACTGAATACAGATTACTCAATCAGTACGTTGGCATTTCCGAACATTGGTTCAATGACATTTGTAAATAGTGCAAATAGTTACAATACCACATTTCAGAAATATAGAAGAACTTAACTGTACATGATTAAAAGCGGAAACTATGCAGATGAAATTTAAATTTCATGTAATTTTTATTTGTAATTTTGTTTTTTTAGTTTTTGTAAATTATCTGACTAAGCTAAGTTAGTATTCAATCAGTCGGTATATTGAACCTTAACTGATAAAGATTTATTTTTATCTTAAACTGATTAACTAACAGAATATGTTCTGATAATTTGCCAGATATAATCTGAATATTCAAATTATTTTACAAAATTTTAATTGTTGGAAAGTTTGTTTTTTTTTTTACAGAAACACCACAAGTGAAAAGGTAGAGGTCTGACTTAAGGTTAAAAAAAAAAAAAAAAAAAAAAAAATTATATATATATATATATATATATATATATATATATATATGTGTGTCAGATTAAATAAATTGCTAACATCCTGTCTGCTTATTCTTAATAAAATCCATAATTTTTTTGTGTATTATAATTGAAAAATGTCAGAAATGAGCTGTAACATTGACAGATGTTATTTATTTCTCAATGTATCCAAGTACTTTCAATCTCTTTCCGAGATCTTCAGAAGCGTGGGAAAAAAAAAAACAAAAAAAAACAAACACACACAAACAGCTCATTTCTGATATCTTTCAATTATAATATGCGAAAGATTATCCATGAGTATGAATGGATTTTATTAAAAATAAGCAGACACAATGTTTGCAATTTATTTAATCTGACATGTCTAAAAGAAAGTTTGCTGCCTAAATACACAAATTATATATAATCTTAAAGTTGTTAAGATTAATGGCATATCAACTCTTTATGGGTAATTTAATGCAAAAATTAAATTTTCTTGAGGTGATAGTCCTTAAGAGGTGTGCTCCTGAACTTTCCCCTGTACTCTCTAAACTATTTAATTACTGCCTTTCTGCTTCCTGCTTTCCTGCATGCTGGAAATTCTCTTCAGTCGTTCCTGTATTTAAGAATTGTGGTGAACCCTTGGACCCATCCAACTATCGCCCTATCAGTCTTCTACCGATATTCGGTAAAGTATTCAAGGCCATAATCAATGCTGAAATAGTTCATCTCACTGCCCACAAACTCTTCTGACAGGCAATATGGCTTTAACTACGCAGATGACACTACAATATACTCCCGCACCAGTAAGAAACCTGTCGTGGCGGACAGACAATCTCGCTGCTGACCTTGAACAGAATCTACACACTATGATGAACTGGGGCAAGAAGTGGCTTGTCAACTTCAATTTGTCTAAGACCAAGCTGTTATCTGTCAACCATTACAGGCAACCTCTCCTGCCTCCCATAAGCACGGACCAAGCGATTCTCCCGGAGAGCAATACACTATGCCTCCTCAGACTTACCCTGTCCTCAGACCTCAAATGGAACCACTATATTGAATCCATAGCAAAATCTACTGCTAAGAAGGTTGGGTCACTATGTCAATCCAGGATGTTTTTTCTGCCTGAATCCATCCTGCATATATACAAGTTAACCATCCATCCATGCATGGAGTATTGCTGCCATTTATGGTCAGGCACCCCTGCCGTTCTCAGTGTTCTTGACAGGCTCCAAAGGAGAGTTTGTAATGTGATAAGTACTGATTTGGCGACTCGACTGCAGCCACTTCCCCACCGTCGAAATGTGGCCTCCCTTTGTTCTATAAATACTTTCATGGCTTCTGCTCGGACGAACTTAAGTCACTGGTGTCTCAACAGGTGTTTACTCGTGCAACCAGACTGGCAACTGGGTCCCACCCATTCACAGTCAGGTTAGCCAAATGCAGATGACAATTCTACTCCTGCAGCTTCTCTCGCACTTCCCGCCTGTGGAACTCGCTCCCGTATTCTTGCTTTCCTGACGTCTACAACCTCCAAAAATTTAAATGCAAAGTCAATACTCATCTACTAACCACTGGACTCTAGCTCTCTCCCCACCCCCATATAACCTTCCCTTCTCTTCACCTGTGCATCTGTCATCGCACCTGCTTTCTCAGCTTTCTATTGCTCCTTTCTAACTAGTTTGTACTTCTCACTCTTTTCTAATTAATTTTTTTTACAGTTGTGTAGCCCCCTGCGCATCAGTGGTGTTTCCACCTTGCTTGGGGTGAGATGATTAAAAAAAAAAAAAAGCTTGGAAGTAATAAAAATGTTATTCTGCTTTCACAATTGAATACATGGTAGGGGATACTCAGCTTTTGTGCCTATACATATTTGTGTGAACATAATTACTAGAGGCAGTGATGTGTGTGTTTTATGTTGTTTTGTTGAAGTTATATTTTGGAATTTAGTTGCAGGGGGGGTCACTATTTGTCCATAGCTGGGACCCTAACAGGTGCTACCACCACAGCTTGGAGTGAATCTGGAAACAGCAATTAAGAGGGGGCTCCATGCTCCTCAAATCTTTCAATCTCCCAATCAGAGAGATTGCTGCCAGATGTAGCTTATCATACCCAGGATTACGGTTGTTACGATCTGTGATAATGAATGAATCTCTTACCTATAAAAACTTATTGCAGTATATTGTCATAACCATTCTATATTATTGTTACTTATTGTTAGTCTTTAATATCTCTTATTAAATAAAAAATAAGGTACGGTAATATATAGGAAAAACAGCATTCTGTATGATCAGATGTCTTGAGGGTCTTGGGACATTGCCAACCATTGTCTGTGCAATATCTTTAAAGGTGGCCTCATTCCTGTGATAAAGCCAGATGAAGATAAACTCAAAGATATACTTTTTTTTTTTTTTTTTAAATCATTTCACCCCCACAAGAAAGGTGGAACCACCTCTAATGTGCAGGGAGCTACAGTGAAAGAAAAGACTGGGTATAAGGAGTATTGAGGAAAAGATTTAAAAAAAAAAAAAAAGAAAAAAAAAGGATTCAAGAAAGTTGATGGCAACTGACATTACATTAAAATTTTGGAGATTGTAGCTATCAGGGAAGCAAATAAACAGAGGAGAGTTCCACAGGTGGGAAGTGTGAGAAAAGAAACTGTTCAAGTAGAAGTGATAGTTGCATTTAACTATTTCAATGGTAAAGTGGTGGGACCTGGATGCCAATCTAGTAGCCCAATTCATGTGGACAGGGCACCAGGGAAAAAAAATAAATAAAAAGCTCATCAGAGCAGTTTCCATGAAAATATTTGTAAAAGGCAGTGGGAAGTCACATGTTGGTGCGAAAGTGACTGAGTTGAGATTCAAAGTCAGGATTGATTACATTGCAGATACTTTTTTTGGATTTTGTCAAGAACCTCGAGATGAATAGCAGGAGCACCCATCCAGATATGGCAACAGTATTCAATGCAAGGATGAATGGTAAATTTAAAAATGTGCAAAATGAATTCTGACAAGAAAAGATTTCTGGCCTGACACAGAGACCCAACCTTCCTAACAGTAGATGCAGCTGTAGATGTGATATATTCATTTCACTCCAGGTCAATCGAAAGAATGAGGCCAAGAAGGTGCAGTGTGTTGACCTCAAGGAGATGTGCATCAGCCATTTAATTTTAGGATTTAATAAATGGCTTGTAAACTTTTGCATTATTAAATATTAGTTTTTCTTTGTGAGATATTTTTATTGATTATTTTTTTTTAAATCCGATATTTTGACTAAAGACTAAAAATATGTATTAATTAGCAGTAAAAGTTTAATCAATCTGTGTCAAAAATAACTAAAGAAATATTTTTTGTAATGTGCTGTAAACTTTGTGTGTGTGTGTGTGTGCATATATATATATATATATATATATATATATATATATATATATATACATACACATAGAATGGATAATGGTTGACTTGAAATTTGACAGGGTTAAGATGTAACAATCAAGAAAGCATCCTGTCAAGAGTGTTACGCTCAAGTTTCTGTGTGCCTTAAGAGAAAAATTGGAAATCTTTGTATGCATAGCCATCATAGGCTCCCAATGAAGATCACACGGGCAGAGAAAAGATTAATGATAAAGAGATGAAGATGTGAAGGGTATAGCCATCATAGGCTCCCAATGAAGATCACACGGGCAGAGAAAAGATTAATGATAAAGAGATGAAGATGTGAAGGGTATAGCCATCATAGGCTCCCAATGAAGATCACACGGACAGAGAAAAGATTAATGATAAAGAAATGAAGATGTGAAGGGTATAGCCATCATAGGCTCCCAATGAAGATCACATGGACAGAGAAAAGATTAATGATAAAGAGATGAAGATGTGAAGGGTATAGCCATCATAGGCTCCCAATGAAGATCACACGGACAGAGAAAAGATTAATGATAAAGAGATGAAGATGTGAAGGGTATAGCCATCATAGGCTCCCAATGAAGATCACACGGACAGAGAAAAGATTAATGATAAAGAGATGAAGATGTGAAGGGTATAGCCATCATAGGCTCCCAATGAAGATCACACGGACAGAGAAAAGATTAATGATAAAGAGATGAAGATGTGAAGGGTATAAACTAATGAAATACAATAATATGCCAAGGTAGAAAAAGAAAAAAAAAGGTGGTCTGATTAATTTATCTTCAAATAACTAATAGAAAATGTAAACAGATTGTAAGTAGAGGGGCAGTGACGGAGGGGGGCAGTCTTATACATGAGAGAGAGATGCATTAAAGCAGAACAAAAATATCAAGACCAACACAAAAGATAAAAGCATGCTCTGAACTGATGAATGGCATGACCTGGTGTAACTTGCACAGAAAAGTGCACTTGAGATGACATTCAAGTTACGCATCAATGCAAGCAAAGTGGAGAAATGCACTACTGCAGAATTTCATTAAAAATTCCTCATAATATGTCAATGAGCAATGGACGATAATATAGTCAATAAGCAAGTGTTATCAGTTTAAAAACAAGGATGAGATGACATAGCAATCAACAGTTAATGGCCACCTTAAGTTTCAAGCCTTAAATCCTTTGATAAAATTTCAGGGTTTAAGTAACTTTGCTCTTATTTATAAACTTACCAATTATATTTTTTTCTCACTGGAACTATTTGTTCATCCTAAAATTAGCTGTCAATCAAAATTAGATTTGAGAAGAATGTTCTCTGATGTCCCCTAAATGTTGACCTTTGGAACATCATTTCCCCACTCCATTTTGGGAAACAAGTGAATTAGAATCAGATTATTTGGATACAGACACACAAGGGTCACAGAGTACCTTAATGCCTATTCAGTCTCTTCCATAGCTAATAGTATAAGATTGGAACAATTTGCCAAGAGAAAGTGTTTTGCAAATGTTTTAAAGTTCTGAGATGCTACTGACTAGACTAAGAAATATCAAAGTCAGATGATCCTTTCCAAAGATTCTTTTGAGTTGATCTGGAACACAATTTTGTGTTAATAAACAGCCATAATGTTTCAAGTAAACATTTCCAGCACACAAAAAAAACTTTCCTTCACTAATGATAAGAATATATATGAAGGGAAAGCTCAACATAAACAGCTATAAATCCAGAATTTATTTCAGCAATGTAGAATTTTTTTTTTTTTACAGTTGCCTTGTTCAGACCATTGATAAATACATTTTATTTATTGATCAACAGTCTGAACAAGACAATTGTAGAATTATTTACTTTTTATTTTTTTTTACATTGCTGAAATAAATTCTGTATTTTAATTATGTGTTGGATCTTCCTCTCAATATATTTGCTGTGGATCCATTGAGCTTTCTATTTTTAAATAATTTATATTTTGATTAATTAGATCAAATCTTTTGGATTATCCTCTGTCTTCACAGGCTGCCATTCTCTCATATATATATATATATATATATATATATACACACACACACAATGAACATTAATGTGTATGTCCCAATCCTCATAAATACATTGGACACTATTGTAAGAGGGATTATATTGCTGTCTAGCAGTTTACCTCTAGCAAAGCAGCTGGCGAGCAGTGTATTTTGTTGGTATTATAAAGATTACAATTTAATTTTCCAACCTTCATTTTAGTTATTTTTCATTCAGCAAACTTAAGGTCACTATATATATATATATATATATATATATATGCTATAGTCATCTGCAGACAGATCTGTTTCGCTGTATTACAGCTCATCAGTACAGCTTAGACTCCGGTTGCTTCCTAACCCAGGATTGAAACCCAACCGAATTGGCGTCAGTCAGCAATTCTACCCCTAGGCCACGAGCGTCCAGTAGAAGAAGGCAGGCTTTTTAGTGTGTATAAACACACCCAATAGCTAGAGTGCTCCAATTCATTATCGAATGAGCGGTGCATAAATGCCGGAGTAGCTACTGTTTACAAAGTCTACCACTCTTCCAGCAAGGTGTATGGGTAGGTTTTGAAGGCTATCACAATTCACAATGTGTTTAGTATAATAAAGAACGGTAAAGAAAGTATTCCTGATGCTCAGTATTAATTTCCTTTTCGTTGCCATTCTTTCCAACAAACTGAAGTTCCTGGGACACGCAATGAGGAAGGAAAGCCTGGAGAACCTGATACTGACTGGCCAGATTGAAGGAAAGAGAGACAGAGGAAGGCAGTGGATAACATATTTGCAGGACCTGATCAGGTGGATGACGGAACAGGGTTTACCAGGAGTAACAGGAGCAAGCATACTGGGAGCCACAAGGGATAGGGAGACGTGGAGAACCATGATTGCCTACGTCCTGAAAGGACAGGGCACATAGAAGAAGAAAGGTGTTGGGTATTGCCTATTTATTATTCATTAAAATTTTGAGATCATAGACTCATCTTCAGAATAGTAGGAGTACTTGTTTTTGTGTTTGCTTGTGGACCGTGTCTTTCATTGAATGGTCATCCTTCACTGCTACTGCTGTCATTAATTGTAGTGAATGTGTATGTTTGTAAGTGTGTGTGTGTGGTTTATATATGTGTGCATTGACAGGTCGTAGGATTCAGCATTTCTGCATGTCTCAGAGTGGTAGTGGGCATTGTTTTACGACTTGGTGTTATATCTATCTGCTTTAATTGGAGGCGTGTTTATTGCTACATTTGTTTTTGCTATCTGTGTGTATGTGTGTGTGTGTGTGTATATTTCTTGTATTTTTTCTACTAAACATTGTGATAGTCTTCAAGACCTATCCATACACCTAATATACACAATGCTTCAAGCAAATTACAAGAGACTCCTATATATATATATATATATATATATATATATAAAAACATGTATTAAAAACGATAGAGACAACCTAGTCTTGCAGATTTTCTTTTATATGTTTTAGAGGCTTTATATTTCCAAATTATATTTATGCAAATATTGTCCATCTCCTAACCGAGTACTTTCGAATGTCATCATTCATCATCAGGGTCAAATTTTATGGTTTTACAATTTTAAACATCAACAATTGCCTTACAGCAGAAAACGTCTTACTACATTTTGAAGAACTAAATAAATGTCAAGAGAAATTTTTTAAAAATCAAGGGAAGTAATAATGTAATCACATGCGAGCGTGAAAATATGTGATCATGTGGAGGCATGAATTATCTAATAATGTGGAATATTTAGAGTTGCAAAAAATTTTTAAACACCATAAAAATACATTAGGGAATTTAAAAATTCAAGGGAAGTAATTATGTGAATTATCTAATTATGCAGAAGCAAGAATTATTTTTATTTTTTTTTTTAATCATTTCACCCCGAGCAAGGCGGAAACGCCACTGATGTGCAGGGGGTTACATAAATGTAAAAAGATTAATTAGAAAAGAGTAAGGAGTACAAACTAGTTAGAAAGGAACAATAGAAAGCTGAGAAAGCAGGTGCGATGACAGATACATAGGTGGAGAAAGGGAAGGTTATACAGGGGAGGGGAGAGAGCTAGAGGCCAGTGGTTAGTAGATGAGTATTGACTTTGCATTTAAATTTTTGGAGGTTGTAGCCGTCAGGAAAGCAAGAATACGGGAGTAAGTTCCACAGGCGGGAAGTGCGAGAGAGGAAGCTGCAGGAGTAGAATTGTCGTCTGCATTTGGCTAACTTGACTGTGAATGGGTGGGACCCAGTTGCCAGTCTGGTTGCATGAGTAAACACCTGTTGAGGAGGCATCAGTGACTTAAGCTCATCCGAGCAGAAGCCATGAAAGTATTTGTAGAAGAGACAAAGGGAGGCCACATTTCGACGATGGTGAAGTGGCTGCAGTCGAGTCGCCAGATCAGTACCTATCAAATTATATTTCAAATATACTATACGCATTGAAGAATGTGTCCAGAAATTTGGTAAGCTCTGCGACTGATAAGGTTTATTACTTCGGATATGTAGTGCCTCTAAAATTTTAAGGCGTCTAATGTCTGAGTGTTGATTGAAAATTTTAGTATTGTCTATAAGGATTTTACGAATGTCTGAATGCAGAATGGAAACAGTATGTGACACAAGATGTTGCGTAATGGCGCAAGAATCATTTAAATTCATAGTTAAATGTCTAGAGAGCCGAGTAGTCATAAATCCAATGTATGTATCGTTTAAGATATGTTTAAAAGGATACAGCCAAAATATACGTACTATATATATATATATATAGAGAGAGAGAGAGAAGTGTGTGTATGTATATATAGTGAGTGACTGTGCTCCAGTGGAAGTATGCTGGACTTATAACCTGTAGAGTGAGTGACCACAGTTACATGTAAATAAATGGCAGAACTTCAAGAGAATTAACAAAATTTACAGTAAAAAGAAAAGAATGGGGTAAAAATAATATAAAACAAGCAAATAATAGATACAAGGCAAAGAGTTCACAAACTAAGAATTGGGGTTTTCACAAAAAAATCAAATTTGGATGAGCAAATATAGTATTCTGACTTCAAGATGACAGACTGAGACAGTCATATGAAACCAAGAATTGGCCTATTTTATAGGCTAGGAAAAAAAAAAAAAAAATACCGGTTTTATATATATATATATATATATATATATAAATATATAAATAAAAAAAAACTGTAGAATATTTGGTATTTAAGCCAGTTAAATTCCAATAGAGATGAACACAATGTTAAATTTATTCATTTAATTTAACAGAATAATATAATCTAGAAAAAAATGTTGAGATAATCTGCAATTTCATGAAATTGTAGACTATCTAAAAAAACTTTCTAGACATATATTCCGTAAATATACAATATACGTATTGTTCATTCAGCAATGAATTAGAACACTTTCAGCTATTGGGCATGTATAATGATAATATACACACTAAAAAGTTTGCCTCCTACCGAGCGCCCATAGTTAAGAGGTAGAATTGGCGACTGACGCCAATTCTGTCGGGTTTCAATCCTGGGTAAAAAGCAATTGGCTGTCTAACCGTACTGATGAGACGTGATACAGCGAAACAGATTTGTCTGCGGACAACTATAATATATCATATATATATATATATATATATGTGAACAATGATAATGTAAAAACCTTTCTCCCAAGAATGATCAGTGTACTTGCATCTTTGTCTCTAACGAAAAAAAAAAAATTGTCTTTATAAACTTTAAAGATCTTCTCTTATCAGGGGTGGGGAATAATCATGCACCCACACTTTAGACTTTACTTACAGTACACAAACTAACATATACCAATACAGTACACAAACTAACATATACCAATACAGTACACAAACTAACATATACCAATACAGTACACAAACTAACATATACCAATACAGTACACAAACTAACATATACCAATACAGTACACAAACTAACATATACCAATACGATACACAAACTAACATATACCAATACAGTACACCAAGCAACATATACCAATACAGTACACAAACTAACATATACACCAATACAGTACACAAACTAACATATACCAATACAGTACACAAACTAACATATACAATATATGGTACCCATTAACATATACCAATACAGTACACAAACTAACATATACAATACAGTACACAAACTAACATATACCAATACAGTACAACTAACATATACCAATACAGTACACAAACTAACATATACCAATACAGTACACAAACTAACATATACCAATACAGTACACAAACTAACATATACAATACAGTACACAAACTAACATATATAAATACAGTACACAAACTAACATATACCAATACAGTACACAAACTAACATATACCAATACAGTACACAAACTAACATATACCAATACAGTACACAAACTAACATATACCAATACAGTACACAAACTAACATATACCAATACAGTACACAAACTAACATGCACCAATACAGTACACAAACTAACATATACCAATACAGTACACAAACTAACATATACCAATACAGTACCTAGCTAACATATACCAATCCTGAGCACACAATAACATATACCAATACAGTACACAAACTAACATATACCAATACAGTACACAAACTAACATATACCAATACAGTACACAAACTAACATATACCAATACAGTACACAAACTAACATATACCAATACAGTACACAAACTAACATATACCAATACAGTACACAAACTAACATATACCAATACAGTACACAAACTAACATATACCAATACAGTACACAAACTAACATATACAATAGTACACAAACTAACATATACCAATACAGTACACAAACTAACATATACCAATACAGTACACAAACTAACATATACCAATACAGTACACAAACTAACATATACCAATACAGTACACAAACTAACATATACCAATACAGTACACAAACTAACATATACCAATACAGTACACAAACTAACATATACCAATACAGTACACAAACTAACATATACCAATACAGTACACAAACTAACATATACCAATACAGTACACAAACTAACATATACCAATACAGTACACAAACTAACATATACCAATACATTACACAAACTAACATATACCAATACAGTACACAAACCTAAACATATACCAATACAGTACACAAACTAACATATACCAATACAGTACACAAACTAACATATACCAATACAGTACACAAACTAACATATACCAATACAGTACACAAACTAACATATACCAATACAGTACACAAAATAACATATACCAATACAGTACACAAACTAACATATACCAATACAGTACACAAACTAACATATACCAATACAGTACACAAACCAACATATACCAATACAGTACACAAACTAACATATACCAATACAGTACACAAACTAACATATACCAATACAGTACACAAACTAACATATACCAATACAGTACACAAACTAACATATACCAATACAGTACACAAACTAACATATACCAATACAGTACACAAACTAACATATACCAATACAGTACACAAACTAACATATACCAATGCAGTACCTAAAATATACTAACATATACCAATACAGTACACAAACTAACATATACCAATACAGTACACAAACTAACATATACCAATACAGTACACAAACTAACATATACCAATACAGTACAAACTAACATATACCAATACAGTACACAAAATAACATACCAATACAGTACACAAACTAACATATACCAATACCAGTACACAAACTAACATATACCAATACAGTACACAAACTAACATATACCAATACAGTACACAAAGCTAACATATACCAATACAGTACACAAACTAACATATATAATACAGTACACAAACTAACATATACCAATACAGTACACAAACTAACATATACCAATACAGTACACAAACTAACATATACCAATACAGTACACAAACTAACATATACCAATAGAGTATACAAACTAATATCAGCCAATATTTGAGTCCCAGTGCCCAATAAATCTTTTTTCATAGATGCGTCATTTATACTTGATGTGAAATAAATTTATTCATCACAAGTCATGGTGAAGTAGGAATTTCATGTTTTAACAAAGGTTTTAAGAACGAATATATATCCAAGCTTTATTCTATCATTTGCTCTAATTCCTGACCACTGATAATCCCTTTGTTTGATCTATAATGTGCAAACAGTGTTAAAACTCGCTCAAATAAATTTTGCATTAAAAAAATAAATAAATAAAATAAGCCTTTTATCAAATTTCCCCACTTCATGGCAGAGAGATTTATTTTGACAGTTAAAAAAAAAAAAAAAAAAAAATGAAACGAAGTCTAATAGGGTGGCATTAAATTTAGTGGGTAATTGATGAAATTACAGGAACATATTCTGGTTTTCACTATAGTTAAAAAAATATTTGTTTAGTTAATGATTTTGTCCCTTTATACCAAAAAGGGCTTGTTAGGGCAGAAAGATGATTAAAGCTGAACATCATGACAGTAATGGTAAAAACAGTGAGAAGTAGATAACTTTTTCTCATCAGAATCCATCTTGCACATATGCAAGTCTACCATGCATTGAATACTGTTGCCATATTTGGTTGGGCACTCCAGCTATTCATCTTGGGGTTCTCAAAATTCAAAGGAGGATTTGATCCTTACTTGGTACTTCAGTCACTTTCTCACCAACGAAATGTGGCTTCCCTCTGTTTTTTCTACAAGTATTTTCAAGGTTTCTGCTCTGATGAGCTAATCTTCCTGGTGCCCCCCCTCTACATGAATTGATTCAGGCTACTAGATTAGCAACTAGGTGGCACCTTTTACAGTCAAAACAGTCAAATGTAACCACTACTTCTACTCAATCAGTTTCTTTTCCTGCACTTCTTGCCTTTCATATGCTTGCTTCCTTGATAGCTACAATCTCTAAGAGTTTAAGTGTAATGTCAGCTGCCATCTTATCTCCTTGATTAACATCTTTCTCTCATTCTTTCCTCACCATTCTTTGTATATTTTTTCTTCCTTCTTGCACTCATGTAACTCCCTGCACACCAGATTTTAAAAAGTCTTTAATCCTATGAGAATTTGCTGTGACTATGTGTAGACCTAAAAAATTAGGGAATGTTGATTGATTGTATAAATTCTACCCATATCTTTTAGAACTCAGTTTAAAATCAGGTTTTATTTACATATTTTTGTAAAGAGGGTTTGTTGAGAGTTACATATGTATTGCTTGTAATATTTTTCCTTAAAAAAATGTACTGTTAGTATTTTTACTATAATAAAAAAAAAAAAAAAAAAAAAAAAAAAAAAAAAAAAATCAAATTTTTATGCTTTCATGATGTATTGACCCCAGTTTAGGGGTGGGTTAACTACTTTGCCCATAACTGGGACCTTAACAGGTGCTACCACCCCAGAACAGGGTGGGCCTGGGAACAACAGCCATTAACAAATGATTCCATACTTCTTAAAACCTTCCAATCAGGTTCTGCTGCTGGATGTAGTCTATTGTCATACCCAAAATGCAAGGTATTTCTGTGTCAGACAAAATCAATTACCAACTGAAATTCTTTTTTTGGAAAAGGATTCTTAGTCAAGAACTTTTCAGCACCTCTTATAATTTGTTCAGTATATGAGAGAGGGGAAGGAAGGATACGAATTGGTGTCATTATTAGTCCCTCAGTGAGTGGGTGGGGGTTCAACCTGATTTGTTGATTTACGGGTTATGCAATACTGAAATCTAGAAGCTGAACACCAAATACAAAAAGTCACTGGGGAGGGAGATTTTTGTTTTTCTAATGTCAAGCTACTTTTTTGTGCTTTGAGTGACTTTATTAACTACCTGGACCAATGGCTTAGGCCTACATAAAAATTTTATTGTAGTATTGATAAATTGCAAAAAGTGTGTAAAAATAACTTTCTTTCACAGCCAAACTCAAATACAAAATATAAATGCAGGTAAAATATAGACAGATTGTGAGTTTGTCAGTCACTTTTCAATGGGAAGTTAATTTGATGAAAATTAGCAGATAGCAACAAAAAAAAAAAAAAAGCCTTGATAAATTTATGATTTGACCAGATAATATAAATTGGTTGAGATCTAATTGGTGATGAAGGTTTTGAACAAGACATATTTGGAGAGGCTTGGATGAAATTATAAATTAGGAGTTTTTGATAAATCAAATTGACCCCAGTAGATAGGTTGACACTCCACCCAAGTCATGTAAATAGCAGTAGAGGTTTATCCCTTGTTACCTGTTTAGGAGTGGGTTTCCATTCAAGTCTTCATTCTCTTTCACTCTCAGTAGCTCTTTGCATCTTACTGGCTTTATCACCTTGCATGGAGTGATTTGATTAAAAGAAAAAAAAAATTGGAGGACCCATTTTGGCTCTTAGGGTTGCAGTCTGTTTACCAGAGAAGATGTGCATTGATATCACCACCCCTTGTAAGACACTGGATGAGAGAAGTTGAATAACTTAAGAAAATTTCTTCCAGCTAAAGATTTTATTTACAAATTGATCTAGCAACAAAGTTGAAGACCAAAGTTTCCTGATGGAATTGTTGAACCAAATGCCAGTCATCAGGGCATATTGTTTTTTCAATATACTGATATCTACTAGCTCACTAATTGCCTATAGATAGGGTACAGAATTGGAAAGAGAAACAGCTAATGACAACTCTCAACAAATGAATTGTTTCGACAAGATGGAATCTATTGTCACCTCTGAAAGACTTCACTAAACTATCTTCATTCCTGAGGACGTTTTGACCAAGACAAAAACACAATGTGTGTGTATGTATATATATATATATATATATATATATATATGAAAGATTGTATGGTAGAATGAAACACCTTGTAACAGCCAATAAAGTTGAGTAATATATATATATATATATATTTTAAAGACGTTGTGTTAAACGATAGACAACTTAGTCCTGCATATTTTTTGTATTTTCTCATTTTCTAATGAGGTTTTTTATTTCCGAATTATATTTATGTAAAAATTGTCCAAAGGTTATTCAAATACTTTTGAACATCATTCATCATCAGGGTCATAATTACAATTTAAACATCAAAAATTGCCTTGTAGCAGGAAAAGTGTTACAATGTTTTGAAGAAAGTAAACAAACATTAAGAAAATTTTTAAAAATTCAAGGAAAGTAATGATACAAACAACATACACACATGAAGATATGTGATCACGTAGATGCATGAATTATCGATAATATGAAATTGTTAAGTGTGTGTGTGTGTGTGTGTGTGTGTATATATGTGTGTGTGTGTGTGTGTGTGTGTGTAGCAGTATTATTTCAGAAATAGCACTGCTAAGCTAAGTGACAAACTTTTCCACATTAACACTACCATTATCTTGATATCAACCAAAAACATCTGCTGGCCTAAAATGCCTTTTTACCAGTAAACTATTGGAAAGAAAGAAAAAAAAACAAACAGTAATTTTGGCACGAAACATACCATATATATTACAAAAAAGTGAAAGAACACATACATTAAAAACCCACTGTTCAAGCATTTAATTTTATAAAGACTGCTCAATACAGAGTAGAGCTTAATATTGTAATTTATCACTACACAGAAATTTATGTTTCAGAACAAAACTGTTCCTCTTCAGCTGATATGTTAAAATAAATAGTGAAACCAATTTATTTTGACATATCACCTGAAGAGGAACAGTTTTGTTCTGAAACATGAAAATTTCTGTGTATTGTTATCATGCTTTTATAGACCATTGTAATAAAAATAAATGACTATATAAACAAATTGCCTAATGAAACCATGGGAGCGTAACTGGCTGATGTTCTCTACCTAAATATCTAAAATCTGTACATATTCCTTCAAACATGTATTGAACACTTTCTAATATAACTTTACTGGTCTAATTTAACTTGAATCTAACTGATAACGATTTAGTATACATATTTCGACAACCTGTCAAGACAATGCTATATTTTTCTCTGAACAGAGCACAATATGAACAAATTTATTAAACCATCATGAAAATCATAGTTTCAATATGTACTATACTATGAACACAAACATGATAAATACCTTCTAGTTATGTGCTTAAGAAAAAAAAAAAAAAAAAAAAAAAAAAAAAAACTATGTTTAAAAGTGATGGGTGACCTTATTATAAACAAAGAAAACAATTTAAAAACACAGCCTTATTTGAAAGACCAGAATAAGTCAACTTTCAACAATTTTTATCCCATCTATAAAACAGGACTTTCACACCTTTTATTGGAATAACAGAAAATAATCCTTGATAATAGCAGAAACAAAAACCCAGAAAAACGTTTGAAATATTTTTGCATTCATTAAATCCAGGAAAGAAGACCCTTACTTGCATAGAAGAAAATAAATCAACTTGGTATTTAAGAGGGATTTCACTATATATATATATATATATATATATATATATATATATATAAGAAAAATTAAGGCAAACACGTAATTTCATGGTAAATCGGAAGTATAAGCCTATTTCAGCTTCCATCTATTGTACAAAGGATTTTACAACAAATCTTTGTACAATAAAGATGGAAGCTGATGATGGTTCACCTGAAATAGGCCTATACTTTCGATTTACCACGAAATAACGTGTGCCTTAATTTTTCTATTTGCTCTATATGTATTTACATACATATATATTTAGAGCTCTCTTAGAGAGTTATCCTACCGCTGTACAGGATACTCCTTTGGATTCTTCTATATCTACACCACATGCTGAGATTATATATATGAGGATGGGGTTCAAAAGTAGGTGGGCAGTAGGTAGAACAGCCTAATTCATATAACCTTTTCCAACAAGATGGGTTCCTCCAAATTATTCAAGTGTAGTCCATGAATATCTTGAGGAAACATTTCCCAGGAAATGGATTGTCCAGCATGATCACCTGACTTGACCACATTTACTGTCCACCTAATTTTGGTCGGGCCCTGTATATCATTGCTTCAAACATTATAGTGGGCACTTATTTGAAACAGACGCCCCATTTTTATTTATTAAACAGTGTGTACTTTATCTATACACCTTCACCCAGAGCATTCAATAATACACACTATTTAATAAAAATATGGCTTCTATTTCAAATATGAAGTGAATACTATAATAATGTTTGAAATAATGAAAATGACAGATTAAAAATGAATCCATTCATTTTTTAGAAATTGGAATATTATAAAAAATTATAAACAGATTTTTCTGCTAGTCCGTGTTTTTACAATAAAATTGCTACTAAACATTTGAGGTCGGTAAACTTTTCAGGATATCAATATATTTATGAGTAATATATCATTTGGTTTGGTCTATGGCATATCAACCTCAATGGGTTATTTAATGCTGGCAAGGGTTTTAGGAGATTTGTATGAATAGAATATGTATTCTTTCTAAGAAACCAGATTGTAGAACAGATTTACTGATGTACTTTTGTTCAAGAATGTATTGCTATTTCTTAAAAAAAAAAATTGTTGGAATTTTTACTATAAAAGTCTATTTTTATGTTTATATAGTGTTTTTACCCCAGTTTTTTTTTTTGTCAGGGGTAACTATTTGTACATAGCTGCTACCACCTTAGGTCAGGGTGGACCTGAGAACAATAAGAGGTGGTTACATGCTCCTCAAAAAACCCTGATCAGAGGCCTTGCTGTCAGATGCTGTTTTTTTTCATACCCAGGACTGATATATCATTGGAGTTTCACTGTAGAATTAGTAACTTATAAAATTAGTAACTTATTCAAAATATTGATAAGTTGTTCTGGGTGTGTCAAATTTTATTATACAAATTACATTATAAATTATTTACATCATTCAAACTATTGTCCTCACCTTTATTCCCATGTTGTATGCTCCGGCCTTCTTCAGGGGCTAGGAATTTCGAACCAAACACTTCATTTCAATCACTGGGGTATATTGTTCTCATTCCATGTGCAATGACACTTTTGGTAGCCATGTAGTTACCTCCCTTTAACTTAACTCTCTAAGTTATTTGTTCACCACTGCTGTAACCTGGTACTGAACTCACAAATATTTCGTTCAAGTCATTGGAACTAACCAACATCTATAACCGAGTCCTGTGTCCTTGAGGCTACATGTTCTTATTCACCTGCATCAGTTTTGTATTTATGGCAGCAGCAGCTTCTTCAAAAACCGTAATTTTTTTTGGTGGGGGTGGCTTATTTTTTCTTTTCATTCTCTACAAATCTTTTAGCAACATTCTTAACGCCAGTTTGGTTTTGTTCTTATCTTGTCAAAATTTCAATTTTTATTATAATAATTGAGCCGAGATCTCAATCTCGGTTCAATTTCTATTGTTTTTCCAGCACCGTGTTCCCATCAGTAAATTTTCTTATCAATTTTTGCAAAAAAGTAAAATTAAAAAAGATCAATAATTAATTTCATCCATATTTATTTACAAACTAACAAAAAACATCAAGTTGAATAAATAAAAAAAAAAAAAAAAAAAAAAAAAAAAAATCAGATTCACATTCAGTATAAAACAAAATATAGCTTGAAAATTTCATCAGGCATCAGTTGATTAATAATTCTTTGTGAAACACTAACTTGTAAAATAAAATTACAATATACAACAGCCAAAATATCATGAACATGAAAATATAGATGAGGACAACAGTTTGAACAATGTAAATACTTAATCTCAGAAATCTAGACAAATAGAATGAAATATAATTAAAAAAATATTAAATATTAAAATTAAAACCAAAGGCAGAAGTTGCAGTCTATATACGGAAGAAAAACTGAAAATCAGATTCAAGAACAAGAAAAGATTAACAAAAGAAATTGAATTATTTCAGACTGTCAGGATACTCTGTTGATGTAATCCTTTCGAAAAACATGAAGAGAACTTTATAGTACAGGAGCATCCATAAATAGTGAGAGAGAAAGATTTCATTTTTGAAGAAATTTACTTAAATCAAACATTTCAGCACACCGTGTGTGTGTGTACATACATATATATATATATATATATATAAAATTATACATACACACACTATTTGGGCAGTAGTCCCCCTTTTACACATGTTTTATGAAAATCAATTGAAAATTTGCTGTGATTAAGCTTTTTATTTAATTTTTGTTGTGTTAATACGAGCATTTTCTTTTCCAGACACAAAAGCTGGTTAAAAACTATCCAAAAATTTTGCATATCTGAGCACTTTTGGCTATTGTTTTAGCCATTATCAAGGGCAATTTTTATTTTGTATTTTTAACTGGAAGTGTGTTTTTTGTCTGGAATTATAGAAATGTTTTTTCTAAACATGATCAGCACATTATGGCCATGTTCATAGTTAATGTCACTGACTTCTTACTATTAGGGTTTCCATTATTTTATATCTTTTTTTACAAGTTGGATGAGGCTATTATACTTGTATTTTCTACCAGTATTTTTTTTTTATGGAGTCTGGTAGCTTTTTCTGTGTGTTTAAATGAGTAATAGTTGAGCTATGGATGAATATGTGTAACACAATAACACAAGTTGTCTAGATAGGCAGATAGTATTATGAACAATGTAATTATTTTTTTAATTTGGTTTGATCAGGAACAGTTCCTTAAGAAGCATCTGAACTCTTGGATAACATTGATTCATTAGTTTTATTTTTTGGTGTTTTTTTGTTGTTTTTTTTTTTAACACACACACACACACACACAAAGGCTAGCTGTTTTAAATTTTTTGTAATTGATAAATTTCTTGCTCAGGTCAAATGTGGTTGTATATTTCTTTATATTTCTAAGTAAATTTGTCTTGCTTATAGTTAACAAGTATTTAGCTTTTGCAGAAGATGTTAATGTTATTGTTTTTATCTGTATGTTCAATATTTATATTAATGAATTTACTATTTGATATCTAAGTGGGCATTCACTCTTAAAATTAAGGTTGCAAGAGTTTCTGCCAGTAGGTTTTGTATAATGAAGTGGTGAATGTGTTAAGGAATTCTAAAAGTTAAAAAATTAAACTTATTCTTAGGTAAAGTTGAGGACAGTTTTTTGTTTTTTTTAATGTGGTTTTGAGAGTATTGATTTCTTGTTTGGTCTTTGCTAAAATAAAAATTTCATCTACATAGCAAGCATATATTTTGGGTCTAGTAACTTGTTCAAATATTGTGTTTCTTATGTGGGACATGCAGTTGAAGCACAGGCTGAGAGTAATTCCCCAGACTAATGCTATTATTTTGGGTATAGATATTGCCATTAAGGTCATAGAAATTATGCAATAATGTTTTAAAAATATTGTGTTTGATGGATGGAGGTGGAATGGAATTATTTTTAGACATAGAATTAAGGATTATGTAAATAGTTTGATCTACAGAGATGTTTGTAAATAAATTTTCAACAGTTAAGTGCCATACATGATACACGCTTGGGCGATCATGTCTCAAAAGACATGACTGACTGTGCAGAAGAATATCACGCAGTAGGTTGCCATTGCTTTCTGCGGTAGACTGGTTGCCGACCAAGGCTATAGAACCCAATCTGTCCTGTTATTTAACCCATAACTGGAAGGAATAAACAGATTAATACCTTTCCCAAGGGTATTTGTGCGTAAGTGAATGCAAGGAATTGAGCTGGAATTTGAATTTCAACATCTAGTCATGTTAAAATTTGTTGGATTTGTTGTAGAGTTTTTAGAATTCGAAGAAATTTTTGAGTTGATGCGATGCTATAATTGGTAAGGTAGATATGGAGTAGGGTCATTCCATGTCAAATCATCCAGACCTCGACACCCTTACGTCTCAGATTTTTTTCAAATTTTCACCATATGTTGGTATCATAGAAACTAGAAAATCCTGAAAATTTGAGCGTCTAACTCTAAGCGGTTCCGGAAATATCGCACTTTTAGTATTTTATGAAAATCGTGTTTTGTTGCAAATTTCCGCCATTTTGAATTTACATTTTTGGGCATAAATCCATTTCTAGACAAGGTTCAGTCTTGAAAATTTGCACTAAAATGGTTTTCCACATGAGGAATCCAAAAATCATATCTAAAACCTCTGAAAATGAACTGTTTTTGAGTTATTGAACTTTTAAGCCGAGGTTTGGGTATTGGTCTTGGGCGTCCCAAAAAAAACATGTGGCACTATGGGAAATTGAATTTTTTTTGTTTCTACACATTCTTGATAGTCTGAACTTGAATTCCTCCAAAAATGGTGTTTGGTTCTTTTCTCGTTAGCTCACAATTGAACCTCAAAGATGGGCAGTTTCAGGGGCCTCACTTCAGACAGAGCTGTGTACAAGGAGTCACTTGACTTCATCACAAACAGGAAAACTTGAATTTTATTTTGACTTGCTGTTCCTTTAAGAAGTGGTATTACTGCTTTCTGATGTTTCTCTAAGTTGGATGAAACTATTTTGTTTGATGCAAGGGTGCAAGTAGCAGGTAAAGCCATGTAACCGGATAAGGACGAAAGGAATAAAGAAGAATTAATCTTTAATTATATTTAAATTTATCTCTGAAATTATTTGCAATATAGAATTCAATATGTTTCCATTCTGTATGAACAACTTCTATATTGCATCCTGTAACCACCAGAAGTTTTCTAAGCCATTCACAAATAATGTCTATTTCATAATTTACAAAATGGATCAGTTCTCTTTTACATTCTGACTGTCATGATTGTACATGAATACCTTAATGAAGCTTTTCACTGCATCTTCAGTATTTAGTTATATTTGTTCCCAACAGATTTTGAAATTTTGACTCCCATATGTGAAAATTGGTTTCTCCAAGTTCTGCTCTCTCAGGCCAAAGTGGTGTGTCCCTGCTGGCTCATCAGGGACTCATTCAGTTTGTGTGTGCAGCACTCATCAAAATGCAGTGTTGCTTGTGGATGCAATTGACTGGAAATGCACATACAAAGACTTGATTCAGAAACTGGTTTGTAACACAGATAACCGGGTCTGTATGATGCATCGTTGTGAATCATGTCCTGGGAGTGAAGCCCTCAAACAGTTCCTGGAGGATGAACTATCACACCTGGATATGGAATCTGAATTCCACTACTGCCAATGGCAGACAACTGATCGAGCTGCCCTGATGACACTTACAACAACATATGGGGAGTACAAATTGCTTCTGGTGGAGAAGATTAATGAAATGACAAGACACTCGTACCTTGCCAAAGCCCAAGCACGTTATGTGAAGGCAAAAAAAGAAAATTTGGGAAAAAATGAGGTCATGGTGTTGGGTGATTTCGCTGAAAACTATCAGTTTCTCATTCAGAATGAGATACAAAGTTTTCACTGGAGCAAAGAGTACTGCACTCTTCACCCCCTTGTAATATACTACAAAGACAAAGATGGATTTCTACAACATCATTCGCTATGTTTTATCTCTGATGACAATACACATGACACTTGCTTTGTTCACAAAATACAGACCATGATGACAGATTTCATCAAACAACATCTCACAGGTATCAACAAAATCTACTATGCTTCAGATGGTTGTGGTGCCCAATATAAGAATTTTAAAAACTTTCTTAATCTGTGCTTTCACAAAGATGATTATGGTATCGATGCTGAGTGGATATTTTTTGCAACCAGCCATGGAAAATCCCCTTGTGATGGGATTGGTGGTGCTGTTAAACGGCATGCAGCAAAGCGAAGCTTGCAGAGACCATTGAACAACCAGATTCTAACTTACAAAGCATTACTGGAAGTGTGCCAAGCAGAAATGAAGTCCATTGTGTTCTTTGGAATTGACAAGGAAGACATGGTTGAGGTGAGGAATAGAATGAAGAAGAGGTTTGTGGATGGGAAAACAGTACCCGGGACGAGAAGTAGCCATCACTTTGTTCCACAATCAGGATGCAAGATTGGACACAAACTCTGTAGTGAGGATGAATCCTTTGTTGATATTCACGACTTTAAAATCCTCACTCATGTTGACATTGGAGATATTGCTCCTTCAACATATATAACATGTGTGTACAACTCATTCTGGTGGGTCGGATTGGTGCAGAAAGTAAACCTCAATGAAGGTGATGTTGATCTTCAGTTCATGCACCCCCATGGTCCACGTAAAATATTCAACTGGCCTTCCAATGCTGACCAGTGTCCTGTTCCTTTCAAAAACATCATTTGTAGCATCCATGTACCTACAACAAACTCAAGTGGAAGGAGCTTTACTATTTCTAACGAGGATTATGATAAAACTGTGACAGCATATGTTGCCTTACACTCATAAGATGTTGTGTTGTCTTGATAGTTTTTGACTTTAATGTACTATCATACCACATACGCACCCGGCATAGGTACTGTTTCTTAGTATCCATATCCCCTGCATTGATTACCAGAAAAATGGGCTTCTGTTCTTTCTTCCCAAGTTCACAATTAAACCTAAAAAATGGGTTAATCACATGACAATTTTTATGGGTTCATAAATGCTGCAAATACATTGTATCCACACCACATGATGCAGTTAATTTGGGAATGTCCACTGTGATTGGCCCATCTTTGAGGTTCAATTGTGAGCTAACGAGAAAAGAACCAAACACCATTTTTGGAGGAATTCAAGTTCAGACTATCAAGAATGTGTAGAAACAAAAAAAATTCAATTTCCCATAGTGCCACATGTTTTTTTGGGACGCGCGAGACCAATACCCAAACCTCGGCTTAAAAGTTCAATAACTCAAAAACAGTTCATTTTCAGAGGTTTTAGATATGATTTTTGGATTCCTCATGTGGAAAACCATTTTAGTGCAAATTTTCAAGACTGAACCTTGTCTAGAAATGGACTTATGCCCAAAAATGTAAATTCAAAATGGCGGAAATTTGCAACAAAACACGATTTTCATAAAATACTAAAAGTGCGATATTTCCGGAACCGCTTAGAGTTAGACGCTCAAATTTTCAGGATTTTCTAGTTTCTATGATACCAACATATGGTGAAAATTTGAAAAAAATCTGAGACGTAAGGGTGTCAAAGATGTTTTTTTCTGGATGATTTGAGATGGAATTACCCAGTAATGATATTGTTAATGAATTTAGATATCTTATAGATAGGGGTTGGGATCTGTGAAATGATGGGTCATAAAAGGTATCTGGTTATGTATTTTTATATTTCTGTATAGGTATCCTAATTGGTAGGCAGAAAATATAGTTTTAATGGTTATTGCTCTTTCAAGTATTAATGGGGAGTGGGGGTTCCATCCTAACTGTTTGAAGTAGTGTGGAATGCTAATATCTTGATATTTTCTCTTCAAGTGACATGTGCCATTCTAGTCATTGCCATTGATAAAAATCTTTGTGATGTAGTTTCTGTGATATGGTACAGTTCTTTGGGATTGTATAGTGCCAATACATGAGGCTTGAAGAAGGATGCTCCTTGCCGACATCTCCAGGTCCAATTTGCTGAAAGCCATTTTTAACCATTTATGTGAGAGAGCGGCTGTATATACACTACCAATCATAATTAGGCGACTCCAGTGATTTTTTAAAAATGTATTTCATACTATTTTTTAGTATTTATTGTCAAATGAATAATTGTAAATGAAAATAAAATGGTTCTTTTGTTAGCAATGCACAATAACATGTGCATCAAATGAATTTATAAATATTTAATAATTACCTATATTGCAGTTTCATCAATGAAAGAATGAAGAAAATTTAGGATGATTCGGATGAGTTCATCTTGGCTTCATTGCCTTGGGAAATTTTGTAAATAATAACAAAAGAACCATTCTATTTTCATTTAGAATTATCCACTTGGCAATAAATACCAAAAATATTATGAAATACATTTTTTTTTTTTTTTACAAACTGGGGTGGCCTACTAATTATGGTCAGTAGTGTAGCTCACACTTGATATTTCTCAATGAGTTTGGCACAATGCATGACATCCACATGAAAGTATCAATCTGACAAGAACATGATTAGTTCTTATGTTAAATGTTTTGGTTTTGCAGCAGCTTCTGTTTTGGGCAAATCAACCCTGAACATAGAATAATCTATGCTCAGTTTTATGTTATCTACTATACTAAATGTGTTATAGATATGAAAATGTGGGATTTAGGAGATGGTCATCAGTAAAAAGAGTAACCCAAAATGCCAAATACAGGTGGGGGATACCAGAATCAAGCAAGTACAAAAATTTAAATACCTAGAAAGTGTTCTAACAGGAGACGGAAAGTGTGACACAGAGATCCAAAGGCAAATTGCCATTGCAAAGGACTTGTTCCAGAAGCTGAATAAAGTACTAAGATACAGAAAAATTTCACTAGAAACAAAGAAAAGAGTGCTAGATTACTATGCAATGTCAGTTCTTCAATACTGCAGTGAATGCTGGACAATAATATCAAAAATGAGGACAGAACTCGATGCAGCAGAAATGTGGTTCTACAGAAGGATGGTGCGGATATTGTGGATTGAGCATGCAAGCAACAATGAGGTGTTGGAAAGAATGGCAATGAAAAGGAAATTAATAATGAGCATCAAGGAAGAGACAACTGAAGTTCCTGGAACATGCATTGAGGAAGGAGGGCTTGGAGAACCTGATACTGACAGGTCAGATAGAAGGAAAAAAGAGACAGAGGAAGGCAGCGGATAACATATTTGCAGGGCCTGATCAGGTGGACGCCGGAACGAGGGTTGCGAGGTGTAACAGGAGAAAACATACTAAGAGCTACCAGGGATAGGGAGACGTGGAGAACCATGATCGCCTATGCCCTGAAGGGACAGAGCACATAGAAATATTAGTTTGAACTCAGCTCTCCAATTCTTCAGTCCGAGTCATTATTGATTAATCTACCATGCCTCTATTCACCTAAGTACTAAGGCATGAATCCATCTTTTCTCTCCACCCCCAAGCTATAGGTAAAAATTAGGACAGACAAGGCTCTATAGCCTTGGACGTCACCCAGTCAATGAGAAGGAAAGGGCTCTGTCAGGCTGTCATACTCAATGCACATCTCATATATATATATATATATATATATATATATAAGTATTTAAAATGAAGTGCAGCTAGTGTAATCTATACTAGGTTAAAATTGTTAATCAGGGAGCCAAGTTCCAATTCCACTTGGGTTTGCTATATTCACTTATATGCAAATACTTCCGGAAAAGGCATGAATCCACCTTCTCCCAGTTATGGGTTATTTAGTAAGACTAATATAAGTGAATCCTTATCTCAACAAAAAGTGGCGACAGGAAATTTACATTATGGCATTAAATATAAAATAAGTTGGAAACAACCAAACACTTTTATGCTTTAATTTTCTCAATAAAACCAAACATTTTTTTTCTTCCATCTTTTCTTGCAATAAACAGAATGGTACCTTATTTATAAGAGCTTAACACACATGCCTAATTCTTAAAGAAGCAGTCATGTTATTAATAAATACCTCCAAACATTTGAGTTTACAAAATCCAGAACCCCAGGAATATCCTGTTTATAAACAAGGAAGCTTTTGTATATAAAATTATCCTCCTTGAGTATTTGAAATCATGCATTGTTGTGATTATTTTATGCTGAATGACTGCCAAACACAATACCAGCAGGTTTTTTTTTGTTTTTTTTTTATTTTATTTCTTTACTTATTCTTAAAGTAAAATAGATTTTCTCTTAGTAAGGTATAAGCTGGCTCAAGTCCAACACGACTGACACAAACCCTACTCCCTGTAAAATTAATTCCTTTCTTCTGTTGCTCAATTCAAGAAGAATCTTCTTGGCTGGACAATCAAATATAGTTGATTTTCTAAGCATTGCTTAGATGTGGCACAGGGCCAAAGTATGGGGCACCCAGAGGAGATCAAACTCAACACCCAGTTGTAATAGGTTTTAGTGAGTAAAGCTTGCTCATCATTACACCATGTTGAAGTGCCCTCGTCACAATCTAATATAGTGCAATGATAACCTGCTTAAACACTTATTGAACGCTACAGATCTAAACATGAAGCTTAGCTGATAAAAATAATGAAACCATACAATTGTACCTCTTTCAATTAATTACAATTTTTACTTGTTTCTATCGGGAGATCAACTTTACGAGAGGAATGTGTGAAAATCACCTCATTACAGAGGTTGTTCTGTGAAGGTATGCAGGTATTTAATCACCTGACATTACCTTACCATTTAAACAAGTAAAAACTTGCTGGTTACACATTTTAATGTAGTACTATTAACACCATTTATTTTTAAGTCAGTTAAAGTAAAAATAGTGAGCGAGCCGATTCTTGTATAAGTGAGTCATCATAATATTAGCAATCATCATATAAGGAAACATTCGTTGACTGAGCAGCCAGTTCTACCTAAGTTAGGCATTTCTTTAATCACTTGCAACTGGTCTTACATCAGATTATACTATCCATTCTCCACATCTTTAATAGTAACGGTAATATTAGCCATCTCCTTGCATGGATATTTGGTATCCATAGACTGAGCAGTCGATGATATGGTCAGTTGTAATTTACGAAATCTTTCTATTAAAATAGTTTTAGAGGAAAATGGGTTTCTCAAGTTACGTGTTAAGTGTAACAAAAGGAAAAAAAATGATTGGCCAAAACTCAGAGAAATCCAGACAAATAATTTACAAAACACACCAAATAAAATATTTACAAATATACATTTTTTGTTGCATTCAAAAACAAGAAACAGAGTTTACTACTGGCGAGTGTTACGAGGAGAAAAGGGGAAGGTAAGGTCAGTATCTTTTTTTTTTACCCAGTTAAGTAGGCTAGGAAGTTAAGTGCTATATTTTATGGAAATCCTCAAATGAGTATATAAAGTATTATTTTATGGCCAATGAAATAGTCAAAAATATGTATATATCCTTTTGGCTAGATATAAATCCTCAATCAAACCGGAGTTGATAACATCAGCAGACCCTGGTAACAACTAACTGTTCACTGCCCCCAAACCTATTTTTATAGGGGGCTAACAGCTAATTTGCATATTTCAAGAACTTTTATAACTCAATTTTACTGGAACATTCCACAAATTTCCAAAATGTTCTATTCCTAATTTCTCTATTTTTATGCTACGTCATGAATTAAAACTTTTTGGGAATAACACTTAGGTCTCAATAGAGTCCATTACTATAACTTTTTATACATTATTAATATTATTTTTATATATAAATGTATCCTCGTAACAGCCGTTATCACTCTTCCATTCAGGAGGTGGGGGCTTCCTTCCTAAACTTTTGTTTAATGCTGAATGGGTTTCTCGGGTCTGCTTTCTGCTATTACTCTTTCAAGTATTGAGGGGGGGGGGCTTCCTTCTTAGTGTGGAATATCAATATCTTGATATGTCATTATTTTATCTTAAAGTTACAAGAGCAATCCATTTTAGTTGTTGCTGTTGTTGAAAGTTATCAAATGATGTAGTTTCTATTTTTTGGTAAAATTCTTTGTTAATGATTCTGTAGCACCAGGCTATGAGGTTTGAAGAAGTATAGTCCTTGTCAAGACATACAGGATTGAAGCTATTTTTAAAACAATCTGATAAAGTGGTTGGATTCAACTGACAGTTTAGATATTTATAAATTCTGGTTCTGATTTCATCAGGTAACCAAATTGTGTTATACTAGCAGTTGGAGGCATGAACCAGTTTTTCAGAGTTGTTCAGAATATAGTGACTGCCATTTTAAAAAGATTAATCCCTTGTTTTTAAGCATCATATTACACCGTCAGATGTGCGTTGTGGTGCAGTGGATATCGGCTTGGAATGAGAAATTGGGGAGCCAAGTTCGAATTCCAGTTGAATTCATTGCATTCATTACGTGCAAATACCCTTGGGAAAGGTATTAATCTGTCTCTTCCTTCCAGTTATGGGTTAAATAACAAGTCAGATTGGGTTCTATAGCCTTGGCTGGCAATGTCTACCTCAGAAAGCAATGGCAACCTACTGCGGGATAATCTTCTGCCTAGTCAGTCATGTCTCGAAAGAGACATGATCACCCAAGCATGTTTCCCGTATGGCACTTAAATGACTGACTGATTACACTGTCTCCACCTGCAGCAGATAGTGCACTAACATGAGTAAGTAGTCTCTTAAAGATTTCTATCTTGTGTGGTGATGTTGAGGGCAAGCAGGCTTCAGCCCGGACCATTCATAGATGTTATCACACCACTGCTTTGGTGGGGTTTACCTCTATTCCTTCTTTCAACCATACCTTTCTGGCAGAGTTTTGATAGGTCTGCTTGAGAACGTTCAATGTGACTCTTGTTTCACGGACTTGTTCTGCATGATGGTCACCATGAGATTGAGACTGGATGTTTGCCAATCTGTGATCTTGATCTAATCTATCGTCCTATGGTTAGTCAGGAGCCTCACACAATGATTTTAGAAATGTCTCAATCTCTCTGCATAGCTTTGAAGTCTAATTAACCCATTCTAGTCTGTACATAACAGGCAATATGAATGTATTGTAAACTAGTGTTTTAATGAAATAGAGTACTTGCTTAAATGAAAGAGTACTCGCTTAAATGTCAAAGTTCTTTATTCCCTTAAAAAGCTGCCCAATTCTGTGTTTTACCTCTGCTAAAGTTACTGGGACATGCAATGAGGAAGGAGGGCTTGGAGAATCTGATACTAACAGGCCAGATAGAGGGGAAAAGAAACAGGGGAAAGCAGCGGATAACATATTTGAAGGACCTAATCAGGTGGATGACGGAATGAGGATTGCATGGTGTGACAGGAGAAAGCGTGCTAAGAGCCACCAGTGATAGGGAGACGTGGAAGGCCATGATCGCCTACGTCCTGAAAGGATAGGGCACATAAAAGAAGAAGTATAATCATTTGTAGCAGACAGCCTATGGCTGAGATACAAATTCTGTGACTTGTTAAAGTTATTTTTAAGCACTTTTTTTCATAAATTATACGTTTCTGAGAATCTACAAGAAACAAAATCCAATTAAGATGCAACAAAGAGGTTAGTTTTTTAAAATCCCCCCCCCTCCCACCAGTTAATATTTCACTGTTATAAGGATTAACATGACGGCATAAAAGATTACTCAAAATAATATATGAAATTGAATGTCATTGCATTGCAGTTTAATCGAATATCACTATCATGGAGATGACTTCAAAAACAGGGTTCAACCCACAAAATAACTGATAAAAAAATATTTACCAAAACAGAATACCAACATTTTTATTTTAGATTGTTTAAAAAAAAAAAAAAAAAAAAAAAAAAGGTACTAACCAGAAAGTTAACCATAGCTATAATCCTTGTAATTAGTAATGTTTTAATCAGATTTATTCATATTAAGACCTTAAATAAGTTCTTGCTGATTTTTTGTGGAAAAAAAAAAAAATTTCCATTACACCCACTGGCATGTAGAGCAGTGTTTCTGCTGTTTCTGTAACAAACTGTTTTCTATGGGGCCCTGCACCTAACCCTCAAACCTGGAGGAAGGTGATTTTCTAAGCCTAGCTAGGACATGACACACAGCCGAAAGTAGGGGGTACCCAGTGAGGATCAAACTTACTACTCAGTTATGATTCTAGTGATATGAGCTCACTAACCATTACACTGCACCAAGGTACCCTTTTTTGTGAAAAGTAAGGTTTTATTTACAAAAATTAGTAAGAAATATGTCACTGAAAGTATTGTCCATCACTGGCCAATACTCCCCCCTCCCCATGTTGCAGGCAAAATTTGAATTCCATGTCAGAAAAATAACATCTTTTGAGGCTAACCACAAGTCAGATTTTTTTTTGACATTTTCATTAGAATGAAAGTGCTGCTCAGCCAGGCCATGTGTCCTCAATTGGAACAAGTGATAATCAGATGGGGCAGTGTCTGGTGAATATAGGTGGGGTAGGACATCCTATTTAAGCATTTCCATTTGCTTAATGTCACGTTGCAAAACCATTACCATGTCTGCTTGTATAGCAGCCATAATTTCTTCAATGCTCAGCTCAAATGCATCAATTTGAGCCGATAGTAATCACCTGTGATGGTTTCAGTTGTTTTGAGCAGCTCATAATAAACTACACCCAGCTGAGCCCATCAAATGCAGAGTAGAATCTTTGAACCATGAATATTCTATTTTACCAATAATGTTGATGGATGGCCAAGCTTACCCCAGTTTTCTACACTTAGAGTTATTGTAGTGTATCTACTTTTCAAGATATGAAGGAAAAAAAAACTTTTTTGCTGTTAAAGTAGCTGTTCACAAGTGATAAGACTGTTCATTGTCTTTCGGCTTCAACTCGTATAGCACCCAAAGTCCTTGCTTTGAAATCATTTCTAATGCTTTCAAATATTTCAAAACTTGTGTGATCAACTCATGATTCTGCAAGTTCAACTTGCACCTGACATGAGTCTTCATGAAGTAATGCCTCCAATTCTTTGTCTTCAATTTTTCTTTTTTTGGTGCGCCAGAGTGTTCTTTATCTTCAACATCAAAATCATTTTTGAAGCATCTAAACTAATCTTTACATGTTTCTGATAGACCACGGTCACTGTAAATCTCAATTCTGTGTGCTTCAACACCATATTTCTTTTGAATAAAGTGGTGCAGTAAAATTCCCCCACATGTTTAACACTATGAAAAACAAAGTTGTTTACACTTCGGTGAAATAACATACACTGAATTTTGAACTCACTTTATAGATGCAATAGCATTTGAAACTACATGCACACAGCTCTGGGAATACCATTTATTGAAAAACAGCAAGAACTTATCCAAAGTCCTAATATATGAAGCTTAGCTAATAATGTAATATTAAGAGAAAAAATTAAGTACCTTAAAACATTTGGGAAGCCTCTCCTCATAAAATGGCCAGGTTAACAATCATCATTAACACCAATTAAAACATTCTACATTGATTTTATTTATGAAATGGCACCAACAAAAATGTTCCACAAAAACATTGAACACAAATCAAGCACACTGACAAATCACTGCAAAAACAAAAAAAAAACAGACCATGCAAAAAGATACTCATCAACTGGGTTAATAAAGGACGACACATTCAGAAAATCATTTTCAGCATTATAGTCTGAACAATAACTATGAGCTATTGCATTTTCATGTAAAAGGCATAACACCTCAATGCCTTCATCACCTGGCAGATCCTTAAAAATGAATTAAACAGAGAAAAAAAGTCTCAATCACTAATGTCAAAATTAAACAAAACAGGCAGTGTTTAGACATGATCCGGGTGCTTGCAACAATTAGTTATATACTAGCAGTATAGCCCGGTGTTGCTCAGGTGTAATGAAAGCTTTAAAACTAATCCATGGTCCTGGACTCAGCCTAAAGAATATTTGTGTGAAGTTTGGTGAGAATCAGATAAAAATCACGGATTTGTATAAAGGACATACAGACAGATAAACAGACACACAAACATCTTGCCTTTTATTTTTTTATATTATATATATATATATATATATATATATATATATATATATAAAAATCAATTTTCTACACTATTGTAAGAACTGCAACCTTGAAACTTCTGAATATCATTTATGTCTACGAGTGTATCAAATTTGATTAAAAATCGGACCACTCTATAACCGATTTTTTCGATTATCAATATTTACCGGAGTACCTCAACACAAAACCTAGCTATGAACACTCGCAGACGCTTATAGTACAACTGTGTAAATTTTCAATAAAATCGGTTCAGTCATTTCGGAGTCTATAGGTAATGGACACACACAGAGACAAACTTCCATTTATAAATAAGTTTAGATTAGATTTTCGGAGCTATTATGATACAAAAACTATTCATTAGATATCTTTCACTTGAGATGTGATTTTAAAGTATGTTTAAAAGTGGCATACATGATACGCTTAGGTGATCATGTCAAAGAAACTGACTGGGCAGAAATTTTTTCCATAGTAGGTTACCATTACTTTCTACAATAGACTGGTTGCCAACTAAGGCTATAGAACCCAATCCTTCCTGCTATTTAACCCATAGGAGAAGTGTCGGATTCATATCTATTCCAACAGTATTTGTACATATGGGAATGCAATGAATTCAACTGGAATTCGAACTAGGCTCTAATTTTTCCTCCAATTGCACCACAAAAATAGTAGGCATACAAAAACAAAAGGAAGAAAAGAAAAAAGAAACATATTTGATACACTCTTCTCTGGCATGATCTAACTCTAATGTAACAGTTTTATATATGTTACCTTGTATTAAAATTCCAGCATTAAACAGAAAATGCTAATTAATGATAATGACCAAGATGTTTGAAATACTTAAGCAAAAAAAACAAAACCTGAACTTTGGACAGGTCATTCACCATTTTGATTCTGATGGTTAAAAGTCGCAGAATTGCTTTTTTTCAAATCGGTTACACGTGACGACACTGAACCAATTGTTAAACCTTCAGCTTTATTGCAATATTTAGAAATTACTGCAGCAACTTCTCAAACATAAGTTTTCATTTTCTTTGTGGACCAGTTGAATATTTTTACAAAGCCAAATTTTCACCCTCCCAATTTTCCACAATGCAAAACCTCTTGTGAAAAAGTTCACTACCTATAGCAAGTATAAAGGCTTGTCGTCAACAGATCACCTTAGCAAGAAAATTGATAATTCCTGTTCTATACCAAATGACTAGTCTTTACCAACTGGGATAAGGGAGATGATATTCTAACTAAAAATAATCATACAACCTCCACAAAAATTGAATCGTGATAATGTGAAAAAGTATTTCTCAAAATGTAAGCTATAATTAGTATTGATTTTTTTGTTTAGACTGCAACACAACTCAGTTTTCTAATGTAAAAATCAATACAAAATGTGTTTATATTGAATGAACATGTGTTAAAGTATTTTATGTAAATATGCTTTTCTTTTTAGAAAGAGAAGATGCTATCTTTGCAGGCAGTTTTTTTTTTTTGTAGGAAGAAATGTGCATTTATTCTCTAATATAAATTTACATTGACAGATATCTGAGTGATCCATTGCCAACATATTGCTTTACTTAACACTAGTATCCAGGTACACGTTTCTTCTATCTCTGTGAAAGAACATTACTGTCAATTTGAAATACTATAAATGAAGAATATGGAAAAGATTTTTGAAATGTCTCAGATCTCTAGGAATAAATATTTTGATAAAATTTACAGTGTTGCAAAAAAATGATCAAATTTTGAAAGAGCATGTTGGTTTTTAATCATCATTTTATCCCAAGCAAGGCATAAATGCCACTAGTGTGCAAGGAGCTAGAGTCAGAGAGAAAAAAAAGGGGACAAGGGATATTGAAGAAAAGATAAGAGATGGAGGAGAATCAAGATAAAAGATGACAGCTGATGTTGCATTTAAACTCTTGGAGACTGTAGCTATCAAGAAAGCAAGCAAATGGAAGCTAGTTCTACAAATGGGAAGTGCAAGAACAGAAACTGTTAGAGTAGAAGAGGCGGTCACATTTAACTAGTTTGATGGTAAAAGGGTAGGACTTTAAATGCCAATCTAGTAGCACAAATAAATACATGTGGTCAAGATACTAAGGGGAAAAAAGCTTGTCAGAGTAGTTGCCATGAAAATACTTGTAGAAAAGACAAAGGGAAGCCACATCTCATAGGTGTGAAAGTGACTGAAGGGGAGCTGCCAAGTCAGGATTAATTATATTGCAGATCCTTTGGATTTCGTCAAAAACCTCAAAATGAACAGCAAGAGCACCCAACTCGATATGGCAACAGTATTCAAGGCACTGGCAAATGGTAGATTTATAAATGTGCAACCCAGTTCACACTCCAGCCACGTCTATTGAACAGGTGAAGAGGCTCATCCCTTGTTTCCTGTTTAGGATACGGTTTTCTCTTTTCCAATCTTTTCTTTTTTTTTTTCAGTTGGAGTAGATAGACTAAACTATCGCCCGGTTCACACTCCACCCATGTCTATTGAACAGGTGAAGAGGCTCATCCCTTGTTCCCTGTTTAGAATGTGGTTTCCGGCTTTCTCTTTTCCGTTCTTTTTACCCTTACGTAGACCCCTGTGCATCAGTGGCATTATCGCCTTGTTTGGGGGTGATATGATTAAAAAAAAAAAAAAAAAAAAAAAAAAAATGGACTGACAAGAAAAACTTCCTGGTCAGACACAGTGAACCAACCTTCCTAGCAGTAGATGAAGCTATGGATTCAATGTAGTCATTCTATTTGAGGTCATTTGAGAGTGAGGCCAAGGAGGCACAGTGTGTTGCTCTCTAGAAGACTAGTGTTAATCATTTTGATGGTAAGAAAGAATGTTTTTCTGTGGCAGTTAAAAGATCAGCTTTATTTTGGAGGCACTAAAATTTACAAGCCATTTCCTACCCCATTTAATCTCAGATTGGAGGTTTTTTTTAAGTGCAGCAGCTAGGTTTACTTTGTCAGTCTTGAGATGCACGTAAATGGTGGTTACCCAAAACTTAAGTCTGCAGGATCTTTGAATACCTATCTACAAAGGACTGTAAATTAGAAGAATGTTCCTGGTTAAGCGATCAGAATGTATCATGAAGGTTTGAAATAAAACAACTTCGACATTTGATAATGAAACTTGTAGAAGATTTTTTTAAATGCTGAAAATGTATTTTTTTTTTAATCATATCACCCCAAGCAAGGTGATAACGCCACTGATGCGCAGGGGGCTACCTAAGAGTAAGATTGGAAAAGAGAAAACCAGATACCGCATCCTAAACAGGGAACAAGGGATGAGCCTCTACACCTGTTCAATAGACGTGGGTGGAGTGCGAACCAGGCGACAGTTTAGTCTATCTACCTCAATTGCATGAATTAATGATAATGACTGCTTTGCTTTTTATACTATTTTGGAAATGATTTGTTGGGGAAAGGAGCCTGTGCTAATGTAGGTCATTAAGTGAACTAGTCAGGATGGGAAACCTGTACTTTTGTGTTTGCTTATTGAGATTTGACTCGAAAGTTTTTCCTCGTAGGCCAAAATCAGTTTCATGTTTAAAGGTGGCATTGCCATAGATTTATCTGTTCATATTGTTCTTTTACAGATTTTTATTAAATGATATGTTCAGAAAATTAATAACAAAGGGGTAACATTTGTGTGCCTCGTTAACATGCCTTTTTCAAATGCCACACAAATTAGACAATTTATTTCCTGACTAATGAAGATAAATAATAAATGATTTCTACAACTAAATTACTGCCACAGAAAAGGATTTTATTTTTGAAACAAATCAACAGAACCCATTTAACATTTTCTATTGTTAATTCCAACTAAAAATTATGCCAAGCCATAAGTGTTCTAACATTTTTCTTTTACCAATTAAATACATTTTTGTTGTGATTTTACTTAATTCCATTCGACTTTGACATCAGCAGTCACGAACCATTTCGTAGTTTATAATGGTTTTTGTTCCCACCTATGCTGTTGGACCCAAGACAAAACACAATTAGCGATCTTTCAGGGGTTCGTGGTGTGCAAGAGGGGATAAAAAATGAATTGATTTGTGAGTCTGCAGCTCCTGAAAATAGCAAAGGGCTATTTTCAGGAGCTGCAGACACGATTATTACACAGACTTCTTTTTTTACTTAATGACCTCTATTTATTTACCAGCTTTATTATTAATTCAAAACAATTTTCAATAATGCTCATGTTGATTTTTACAACTGCTAAGAAAGTAAAACATTTCAAAACCTATTCTAAATAAAAAGTTTTATTTCCAAGCAGCTGGGCATCAGCAAAAATAGTATTTGTATTTTATTTAGACACGCACTAGTACACACATACACAATGAGAATTAACAAAAATTTTTGTTAAAAAAAAAAAAAAAAAAAAAAAAACCCTCTTCATTTCTTGATTGGGGTGGTTTGGATTCAAAACCAAGCTAAGTAATTTTTTTTTAATGAAAAGTGAACTAGAGCTAGAGAGGGACTAACAATCGAAAGTAGATCACTTTTTTTTTTTTTTTTTTATTACTGTTTTGTGCAAGATTAGCAACTTTTTTTTTACTGTTTTTATAAACATACGCACAACTTGTTCGTTTATTATTGGAATAACTGTCTGTATCTATCAAAAAGTTGTAATTTGGTGCCACTGTGTGAGGCTGGGTAGAAACCTTAAAATTCCCATTAGAACTGGAACTTTGAATCTCTTCAAATTTAAAAATGCAACCAGCTAAATGCCAAGCACAAGAAAAACTATGAATGAGCCAGTTTCCATAAATGAATTCTGAATACATTAAATCATTCGTTTTTCTTTTGACATGTTCTGTGACATGAAAAATGCAGTTTCTTGTTTACAAGAAGCCAAAAAATGTTAACTTGTCTGCCTTTTTTTATTTTATACTAGCAGTATAGCCCGGTGTTGCTCGGGTGTAATGAAAGCTTTAAAACTAATCCATGTTCCTGGAGCTCAGACTCATCCAAAAGAATATTTGAAATAATAAAATAATTGCAGTTGCGACAATTTACCAATCGCACCTAGTATATATATATATATATATATATATATATATATATATATACACACATACTAACAATAGCCCGGAGTTGCTTGGGTGTAATGAAAGCTTTAAAACTAATCCATGGTCCTGGAGCTCAGACTTTTTGGACATTGGCACGAAAGACTAAAAAGCAATAGTTGTTTCCAGTTAAAGTGAAACCGTAGATTGAAAAAAAAAAATGAATGGATGCATGTCAAATTTTGATTTCCTGCTATCGATATCAAATGAGTTTTTTTCATTGTAAACTGAATTTTGAAAGCTAAATGGTAAATTTTTGTTTTGTTCCCCGAAGGCCTTTACTCTTTCAAATCTTTCCAAAACATCCCTATTTCCATGCAAATGTATATGTTGAACTCAAATTGATAATTGTTGAAGAAACCTACCTTTTTTCATGTTATTGAGCAGAAAAATATGGAACTTCTTGTCACTGTTTATCTCACCCCCTAACCACGGTTCAAAAATGTTATTCACTGCAGACTGTCTTCACGCATAGTTTTCCACTTTTTCGGCCTTTTTAATTCCTTTTTGCTATTACTATGCTGAAAATGAGTTCCGAAACCAACCAAATCGTGGATTAATTGCTCAAAGGGAGTAAAAAGACCGAAATAAGTATCCTATGCCTCAATTCATTCAGCGGTGAATCAGACATGAGAACGGTGATAAGGGATGAGATTTAGTCCGATTTATTTCTGGTCGATAACACGAGAAAAAGGTAGGTTTCTTCCATAAACAATTATCGATTTGAGTTCAGCATATGCATGGACTTAAGGAGGTTTTAAAAAGTTTTGACGGGGTAAAGGCCTTCGGGGAAACAAAATAAAAACTACGCAGCTAAATAAGTCCTCTGAGTAAATGGTATCATGGCTGAGACTAAGAACTACAATTATACCTACTTAGAGCCAAACCCAAAGTAAAAACTAAAATAAAAGGGCTAAAAAAAAAAAAAAAAAAAGACATACAGGCAGATAAACAGAGACACACAAACATCTTGCCATTTATATATATATATATATATATATATATAAGTGTGATTTTAAGTGTGATTTTAATTTAATTCATTTGCAAATTAATTGCTGCAATTAAACATTTTGTGATTATAATTGAATTATTTCTAATACGTTCGTTATTACACACACACACGAACATTTTTTTGTTGGAAAAAAAACAATTACTCACAGATGAAGAGATGTGGTTCTACAGAAGAATGCTTAGACGGAACATGTGCGCAATGAGGAAGTTTTAAGGAAAATAGGAACAAAAAAGGGGAAATTTTGCTAAGAATAAGAAAGAATTGAAGTTTCTGGGACACATTAGGAAAGAGGGATTTGAGAATTTGACACTCTCTGAGGACATTTAATGCAAGAGAGAAGGAAATAGAGAGAAAGAGAGTAAATCTTAGCTTGTGTAAAAAACAAAAAAAAAAAAAGAGAACAACAACTGGGATGTTATAGTTAATGGGTCAAACATTAAAAGTGCAACAAAAATGATAGGAAATTGTGAAGAGCCATAATCGAGTATGCCCTGAAGGAACACGGCACAATGAAAATGTGAAGCAACCTCGGTCGCCACCAGCTAAAATCGAATAGACTGATTGTCGCTGACGGAAAACAAGAAATTTGAAATTTCGGACGTGTTGGATTTAAAAAAGAAAAAGCAAAAAAAACACAAAGTTTAATCTTTCCTCTTAATAATAACAAACATTTGTTTTTATTAAGTTGGAGCCCTTTTTACATCATGCTATGCCGTTTTTTGGTAATTGAGTGGAAAAGAAAAGAAAACTAAGTCTAATTCTTTCGGTAAACTCGAGAAAAAAAAGTTGCTCATGTTAACTGCAAAAAAAACAATGTGAACAAACTTTCATCGAAACAATTTTTAAAAAGATCAATCAATTCTGTGTGTAACAAATTTCTGCTCACAATTTCTTAAATTGATAAAATTTTCTGATTGAAGCTATGGTTCAAAATAACCTGATGTTTGTTTTAAATGATTCGCGTAGCAAGGGAGAGGGTTGCATATTTGCATTGGCGCTGGAGTTGAATACGCAAAGCCCTGGTAGAAATCGAATGCCGAATTTCAAAACAAAAGTCTTTCCCTCGTTACACTTCCCCCTCCATTTGTCCTTGTTCTATCAAAAAAAAAAAAAAAAAAAAAAAAAAAACGAAAACAAACCTAAGCTAAAAGAAAATATATAGCCGATATATGTCTATAATTAAAACCAAAAAAAGTCTGTTGGAACAAGAAAGATTCTTTAGGAGCTGAAAAGCCTGAAAAAGGCCTTTGCCAAAAAATTTAATACTCCATCTAAACGACTCACCCTGTTCCGTGTTTAAGTACGTAATGACGAGATGCTGGAATTCCATCTTACCAAAGAATAAATGGTATCTGGTATATTAAATGGAATTTACATTAATTCAATGTAGTAGATGAACAATTTCACTTTTTTTTTTTTTAAATCAAACTCAAACAAGTGTTGGGTGATAATGAAGTGACAATTTCTTGAATACAAAATAAGTCTAACCAAAAGGACATTTTTAAAAAAAATTTTTTTTTAGAATCTAGAAAGTTTTTCTTGTAATCCAAAATAAATTAGTCATGGTCATTATTAGTGAAATTGATCATTTAATTTTTTTTTGTGGGGGGAACAAATTAAAGAGAAAAGGGAATATCAAGGGAAAGTGGTTTACAGACTCATAGTTAAAAAAAAACCAAAAAAAACTAAATTAAATTGAAAAATCACAAACGGACAAGCTAAGGACAAGATTAACAAAAAATATCTCCGTTTAATTTTTATTAGTTTCGCGTATTTTACACGTACACGAATGTACTAATCCAACTTTGGAGCAAAAATAATCGTGTGAAGATGTTAAAATTAATGTTTCTTATTGTTGCAGGCTAAAATCATGAAGCCCGACTCGTACCGCCAGAATGATATAACGGGAGACAGCCAAAAATGAGAAAGGAGAGATGATTATTGTGTGTGACTGACAACTGACCCAGCCACACTAACAAGTGTCTGCTGCAACTACGGAGGGGTGAGAGTTTGTCCAAGACAATTTTTATTTAACATTATTCGAATGCAGCCGCTAGTATCATAAAAGTGTTTAGCCAACTGAATTTTAAAACAAAAGAAAACGAGTATTATATATATATATATATATATATATATATATATATATATATATTTTAAATACAAGAATGGTTATTATTAAGTATTGTTTTTGGGGTTTCAATGATGAAACAATCCTCATTTAAAAATTCAATCAGTACTAATTTTTTTTACAAAGTTATACAATTTAACAAAAATATATATCAAGAGACGCTTTTTCAACTGTATATAATTATTTATAATTTTAATGATTTCAATTGTATTTCTTACGGTTTTTAATTATTTAAAATTAGAGAAACTATCCACATTTTATTTTTTTAAAGCTATCATTTTTAAAGTGAAGCGAAATATGTTTTTAAATTTTGATAAAGAGACAGTTGAATTGACGATTTTTCTTTTTAATATCTTATTTTCTACAATGATATCTAAAATTTAAAACTTAAATTCTTGGAGTTATTTTGCTCAGATTTAAAAGTACAAGTACATGAGACCGGGATGCAAACGTTGCATCCAGGAATAAGCAGATTTTTTTTAAACTTAAAAAAAAAAAAATTATCAAACAGAGTCGCTTGATTGCAATTAATTGTAGAAATACAGTTTCTTTGACAAAGTGAACCATTCATAGCCTTAGAAAGCCGACAATAATAATTAGGAAGAAAATCTTCGGTTCTACCACCGACCCAACCATGAATGCATATTTGGAAAGTGGAAAACTAACACTGGTTTGCAAGTATAGTATAACCCTGATATAAGAGAGATTTTCTCTGGTCCCAAATTGGAGCCTGTGGTAATGTATATAAAATAGACCTAACCCTAATATAAGAGAATTTTATCCGGTCCCGACAACTCATATCAGGGTAACCGACACAACATTTAACGACATTCATACGGTCACGCAACTCTATAGAAAGCATCGTTTCCCTTTTCAACCATCGTCTTAAAAATCTTTAACATTTTTTCTTTTTTAATAATAATAATAATAAAAACAATCCAATTTCTGAGAGGCGATTTTCATAATTTCCATTTCTTCTTAGATGAAAAAAGAAAACACGTGAAAAAACTTGCATGACTAGGATTTAGAAATTGAAAATTACTTTTTTGTGAAATTGGTAAGTCTTTAATCCATACTTAACTAGTAAACGATGGTTGGATTAGTGGATCATAACCTATACACTCCAAAGCGCAAAGCCTCACCTGTGTATTAGCGATTAAATTAATACAAGTGAGGTGGATTCAGTTTCAGGTGTGCTGAGAAAATAAGATATAGGCTTGTCCAAAAGCTGTTAGGAAACCTGTTAAGTGTGAACTGAAACTATTTAACGAGGATTGCAACGTTTTTTCTTCTTGCAAACGGACACTTGAAAAAAAAATGCTTATCAAGAAGAGTGTGCAGCACCAATTGATTAATAATTAATTTAATACTTCAATTTCATTGTTTTTATTTGTTATTGACAATTGCTAATAGAGGCGATAGTTGCTGATTATCAACATTAGTGATTATCATTAAATGCTATATTGTTAAAAACAGTAAACATGTTATTTTTTTCGTATTGAGTTACTGTACGAAAAATAACATGTTACTGTTATCATTTTGATTTTTAGTTAGTATATTATCAAAATGGTACAATTGACTACACTTACAGTACGAGATGAGAAAATCTTGTTCACCGCTTTCGAAAGAATTTAAAAAGCCAGCAGGCGTAGTGGGGCAATTTTTTTTTCTTTTAAATAAAATCGCCCTATTCCAGTCAGTGTCACCATAACATACATTAGAAAGAAAAAGGACACACAAAAATCTTGCAGCTGCAGTAGTTGATTTTAACGTCTAGACATATCCTAGTTGGCGCCTCTTGTTGGTGGGGTGGGGGAGAGAAAGAAAGAAAAAACAGAAAAACGACCGCCCGTGCTTTGAGCCACGAATAAACCACCAAATGTTTTTAACTAAGTGTTTAACTGCGACCTAAGACAACCAGGTATTTAATTACTGTATTAAAAAAACAAAAACAGACAGAAGATAGTGACTATTTCACAATTGTTTCAATGTTTTTTTGTTCATTTCGTTAGAAACTCCTAAAATTAGTGCCGTCCGTAGAGGGCACCTGCCTAGCAAGAAGAATGTGGTAAATAAAAAAAGTCATTAACTAGAAGCGAATTAATGTTGAAATTCTATACATGTTTCGCGTTTTGTGGGTAACTGATACACTAAAATTGGAAGTATGTAAATCATGTTTAGTGTTTTTGTAAAATAAAATAAAAAAACGCCACTACAGTACACAGTAGTACAGTGGTAGGAATTATTGTCTCTTATTTTCTTTGCAACCAACGTCCATGGAAAAATTCTTCTAGCAAAACCAATTATTACCAAAAGAAATCAGTTTTCCATTTTTTTTTTTTGTTGTTGAAAACTTAATGCCTTTTTATTACGCCATAGTGTTAAAAAAAAAAACAAAAAAAAAGACTTTCGACCGTTAAACTTTACAAATTTAAATTAAATAGAAATCTAGAATTCCCAATCGCACACTAATGAACTATAAAGCAAATAAACGAACATTTGAAAATGTGTTTTGGAACGGAGGAAAGGGTCTACTTATCAACAACACAATTTATGACAAAGTCACGTGACAGAATACTTCCCGCCGCTGTGAAACCAGTTTAAAGTTTTCAGTATAAGAGAGACATGTCAATGTCACCGTTGAAGATAAATAATAAATAAAATAAAAAATAAAATAAAAAAGGCGAGGACTTTTTTTTTTGTCTCAAACGAAATATTGTGGCGATACCAAAACAAAGAGCAAGCGACGATCGACACATAAATATGCACGTTTGAAATAAGGAGAGACTAAGATTTGTTATTTCGATTTATTAAGTAAATAATAAAATTACAAGAGAAAAGGCGCTTTGCTTTCCGGCTGACGGTAACAGAAATTATGACATGTGTCCTTCTTGGGTGTGAAAGTGATCAGATCAGACTCTACGATAAACAGTGGTTTTAAAACATGTGTAAGCAGATTTTTAAGAGGCAGTCAAAAAAATTAAATAGAATTTTAACTTTAATTTAAAAGATGATACACAAAGAAGGCAATTAAACTAAAAGTATGGTCCCAGGCATGAATTAAATAAAGCCGTAACATGTGCTTCTTTAGGTTGTGTAGACAGGAAAGATCGGAGAGGTAGAACCATCACAGCCAAAATTAAGCAAGAGAAAATAAGATACGATTTTTTTTTTAATTGATTGTTTTTAACTTTAAGTTAACAGTATTCACGATAGATGGGATATTTTCATTTAGGATGTGTTGGACTGTGCAAAACGAGAGGAAGAAAGAAAATGTAACAATGAGAGGAAAAAAAAAGGAATCTTTAAAACACTTAGTAGTCGCTGAAGGAAGAATAATAATCTCAAATAAATTAAGTAATTTTAAAAATTGGAAATAAAAACGTCATTGCTTGGAAAACTAAACGTTAAACCAGAAGTCAGTGTTTTTGCTTTTTACTTTTCAAAAAATTAAATAAAATTCAAAACGTGTTTTTAAAAAAAGAAAAAAAAAAAAGAAAAAGACAGTAAACGATTGTGTTATCAAATAAACGTGTTAATACTTAAAAAAAACGTGTCAAAAAGTCAATTACTTACCTTATACGTAAAAACTAGTGTAAATATAAGAGAAAATATCCGATGACTAGCGAGGAAAACTGTTTTTAGTGTTGTTACACTCACAGTAGTTGTTACGCTCTACTATGAAAAGCAGTAGATGCAGTATTTACGATCCAATTGTTATAAGTTGCTTTGTTTTATAAATATTATATATGCTTATAAATATAAGTGCTGTTCCTTTTTTGTTTTCCTTTCTTCAATAGCCAAACAAGAAACTCTAACGCAGATGTCAGAACTCTAAACAAGAAAAAACAGGTTCGCGATAGAGAAACTAAAGTTGTCTCAAAAGTTTAGACGTCGCATATTTCAACTGCCAGGGGTGGGAGGTTGTTGCCTGGACTGTGCCATTTACTGAGAGGGGCGCAAGAAGAGTTACTGTTTATTTCTTCGTGTAGCCCTGTCCTTTGGGATTTTACAATTATTATGTAAGACCGCTGCTGTGAAAGTGATGCTGGTCGTGGGGCAGTTATGACTGTCCTAAGAAGGCCTATATCCCCGACCACTGGCTCGAAATGAAGCAAATATTCACATTTGCGTGATTTTTTTTTTATGAATGCACTTAAAAATAGTTGTTTCACGTAAGAAGGGGTGCTTCCAGCAGAGATCTGTGAAGTTCTGAACACGACGTCAAGCCAATTATTGTACAACGACTGAATTCCACATGTCTACTTACTAAATTGATTTTAATTCGGTTCGCGCAAAGAGTATATTTTCTAAGGCAATTTATCTTGTAAAATCGGCGATATACGTGTATTGAGGTTCCACTTAATATTTTTTTAGTGTGTGTCATGTGTGTTTATATTAATGAAGAAATGATTTGTTTGTGCTTATGTGCGTGTGTCTATGTGTGTCTTCGAAAGAACGATACAGGCTGTGTGTACGTGTGTGGTGCGTATTTGCTTT
>JBBBDQ010001851.1:1980000-1982500 GCA_037127315.1 Ascarosepion bandense
TCTGTACTGCTTGGCATTCGCACAGGAAGATCAACACAAACATTTCAGAATGTTTGAGCGTCAATCTGAGAACAGTACAGAGGTTTCGGAAAGAGTTCGATGAGTCTACTGGTGATTACGAAGGTACGGCAGCTCGGAAAACTCACTCAGATCTGATAAGAAAAGAACTCACGAATTTATTAATGAGGATCTCAAACTCAACATAGAGGCCTACATCAAGTGCCTTGAGGAGGTACTGCTGTCCTTGGTCAAGAAGAGGTGGGTGCTGGAAGACAAAATGTCTGGCAACAGGACTCTGCACTATGCCACACAAGCAGGAGAACCAAGTCATGGCTATCAGACAATTTCTGTGACCACATGATCCCTTACATCTGGCCATCTAACTCCTCAGACTGCAACCCCTCTTGATTATTATGTGTTGGGTGCAGTTGAACGAGAGATCAACAAACTCCTTGTAAAACCCAAAATTAACTGAAATCAAGGATTATGGCAGCATTCACCAACTTAAACAAGGAGACTACCCATATGAGTTACAGGAGATTCCGAAGTTGTCAGAAGGGCGTAGTTGAAGCCAACTATCGATTTTATTGAATAAATTTATTTTAGTATTTCGTGATATTTTGTGCAGTTTTGATAAATATATCTGTTAAAATGAGATATCAGTGTTGTTTTCATTTTTGCGTAATTTAGATGACAGTTTATCCATTGTACAGTGCTGTGCAAAAGTATCAGGACAAGAACTATTTTATCTTTTATGGGGCATCAAAATAATTGCGACAATTTACCAATCGCACCTAGTATATATACAGTACTGTGCAAAAGTATCAGGACAAGAACTATTTTATCTTTTATGAGGCATCAAAATAAAGTTTAAAATCGCCCATGTCCTAACACTTTTACACACTACCGGTAGTGTGCAAAAGTATTAGGACAGACGTGATAGTCCTAAAAACCTGACTGAAATTATAAATACATGGTGAAAAGCCAAGTAAATTGCTAATAAATATTGATTATTTAAAACTAGGTGTAAAAGAAATGTATTAAAAAGAAGTTACATTTAATTTTTCTATTTTTTTCTATTAAAGTTATTTTGAAACTACTCTATTTAACATCTATGGGATATTTTGGATAAAAAGATTGATAAATCTAATGTTACTTCGTAAGACGCACTTTGGAAACAAATACAAGCTGCTTGGCAGGAGATACCATTAGATACATTGAAGAAGCTTGTGATATCAATGCCTGACAGAATGAAGGCTGTGATCAAAGCAAAAGGCTATTATACTAAATATTAAATTTATTTTGTAACAAGTATTTGTTCTTGTTAAAGCCTTTGTTGAGTAAATCAAATAAAATTACATTAAGTTGTTTATTTTCTGTCAATATGCCTTATAAAAATAAAATAGTTCTTGTCCTAATACTTTTGAAGTCAACAATCAACCGCTTTTTCAATAGCACACACTCTGAGTTTCAAGCTCGATGTAATCGTTAGGTGTTGATTTAAAATTGACTGTTGCATAATTAAATCTTGATATTTGTACCGAAATGTGCGGTAAATGTGTGTGTGTGTGTGTGTGTGTGTGTGTGTGTGTGTGTGTGTGTGTAATTTCGAATCGATGCATCGTTTCTCCTCCAGTTCGGAACGCCACCAATTATGCTATGGTTGGTTTAACAATTCAAATGCACGTGAAGCATGATTAACCAATGAAAATCAACCCATGCAAAAGCGAAAATACCAGAAATTCTTTCTTCTTTTTCTCCATTTCTCATTCTGTGGTGAAGCTTTAATAAAAGTGAAACATGTTAGATTGATAAACGCTTCCTACTTGTTTTTTTATCTTATGATAAAATATATTTCTAAGGTTTGCCATATGTATGGGTTAAAGAGCACAGTATCAGGGATAAAGTGTATATAAATATAGAAGTAGACATCCAGAGGTGACAGTCTGTTTCAGGACTGACGATTGCGTTTAACATGAAACAGACTGTCGTCTCTGGGTGTTGACTTCAAAACACACACACACACACACACACACACACACACACACACACACACACACACACACACACACATATATGAAGCATAGTAAATTCCGCTTATTTTCTTGGTGAAATGAATAAAACATTGTATACCCTTTTCGCGGTCTTTTGACTACAGGACACACATGTTTTAGCCTTTGGTAATGGTTAAGTCATTTACCTTAATCCAAGAGCATACAATGTTTCATTCATTTCACCAGGAACATAAGTGGAATTTACTGTGCTTCTTATATATCCATTTTTTGAATTGGCAGATTAAAACTATATATATATATAGAGAGAGAAAGTAGCATCTTTGGTACTTACACAGGGGATTAAATCCGATGAAAAATCAATATTAGAATTCAACTGTGTATTATAATAAACATCTATTAGTAATAGCTTATTTCGTGAAGTTCTTACAGACCGCTCATCAGACCGAATCCATACAACAATGAATGCATTCTTTTATTGTTGATAA